>JARWKJ010000006.1:38090887-38363387 GCA_029959095.1 Rhinichthys osculus | reverse complement strand
TTTTGAACACAAGAGGGCAGTATAGCACTATATATGATTTGGATTATTATTATTTTTGACTATACAACCATTCTGGCTGTTTTAAAATTTAAAAATAATTCTTAAATTGAAAAAAAAAGGAATAAAATGGGTTTAGTTCTAATATTTGTATAATTTTATATAAAAATAAATGGTGTATAATTACATTTTAGAAAGATATGAGACATGCCCTGATTCCTTTTTTGACATTACTTGAATCCCTCGACCATAGCAAAACCGTTTGAGATATTCAATATCCGTTCACAATTCAGCATCTTCAATGTATTTTCATCATGTTGAAAAAGTTTGGCGTGAATAAAATAAACTACTTAGGAGGAGTAGCTAAAAACTCAGAATCTGAAATCCACATTCAAACCAAAATATCTGACTTCCTGTTGGTCGTAGCTAATTACGGTGAATTAGAAAGTTGTCCGGCTCGAAGAGTACAATATACATATCGAGTTTTGTTACTGTAGATAAAACTAACCCCCCCACTTTTGTCAAAAGCATTTAGAAAGTGACACACTTCCTGCTGCCAGTTGGTGGCGCTATAACTTTGACTCACAATAGTCACATCCATGTGATCGGCCTCTTGCAGCGAACACACTGCAAGAGGCCGTGTGTCTGGTCTGACACACGGCCTCTTGGTCTGAGCTGAGTTCCTCTTGGTCTGAGCTAATGACAGTTAATTAATTAACCTTTAGTTACCTAAAGGCACCGGGGTGACGGTGCCGCCGGCTTTGGCCCTTCATCGCTGCTCGCAGCTATATTTATATATATATATATATATATATATATAAAAAGCCGGTGGCACCGCCACCCTGGTGCCTTTAGGGTTATTGTGCACGACGTGACACAAAATATCTGCTCGCTATCTGCCGAACGGCTCTGGTTGTTCCGCTTCAGCACTGATGATGTTGTAGAAATAGTGCGCTCTGGTTGGTCTGGATTATTCGGAATTTTGTATTTTATACAGAAATAAGTTATTTATAATTCAGATGAGAATAAAGTTAGTGTTGATTAAAATGAAGGAAAACAAATATATTGATCTGAAATATAGCACATTAATTTTTAATTTATTTAGGTTCAATTACCAAACATACAATCTTAATTTAATTTAAAGCAAACAATACATTTAAAATATATGGGTTGTATGCAAAAAAAAATTTAATAAAAAAAAGATATATATCCAAAAAGACAAGGCCTTAAAGGGTTAAACTCTTGTCACTGTAACAGACACAATCTCTCTCTCTCTCTCTCTCTCTCTCACACACACACACACACACACACACGTCAAGTCACTTCCATTTTAGATGCAATATTGAATAAGCAGAAAAATCAGATTTTCTGCTCTGAAAATATAAATAAGCATAAAAATTGAATAAGCACTTTGAATATTCTAAACAGAATAAGCACTAGTCGCTAATGAATAAGTACTAGTACTTAATGGAATAGATACTAGTATCTAAAAAATAAGTACTAGTGGCATGAAAATAGAGACTAGTAGGTTAAAATGATAAAATGTTAAAACGGCTTGCCTAATTGGCTCAGAGAGAGAGAGAGAGAAAATGACCTTTTAGATACTAGTACCTATTAATAGATACTAGTATGTATTCAATAAATACTAGTACTAAGTCATTAGATACTAGTACCTATTCAATAGATACCAGTACTTATTCATTAGCTACTAATACGTATTCAAAAGAATATCTAAAGAATAAGCACTAGTATCTAAAGAATAGGCACTAGTACTAAAGAATAAGCACTAGTCGCTAATGAATAAGTACTAGTACTTAATGGAATAGATACTAGTATCTAAAAAATAAGTACTAGAAGCATGAAAATAGAGACTAGTAGGTTAAAATGATTAAATGTTAAAACGGCTTGCCATATTGGCTCAGAGAGAGAGAGAGAGAAAATGACCATATTCAAACCAAAATATCTGACTTCCTCTTGGTCTGAGCTAATGACAGTTAATTAGAAAGTTGTCCGGCTTGATCTGAACAATATGCGTACCGAGTTTTATGATTGTAGGTAAAACTATAAAACTAACCCCCCCACTTTTGTCAAAAGGTGGCGCTACTGAGTCCCTGCACCACGCCCGTTTCTGAAACTTTGCACATGTCTACTGGCTAATAAATGTGATCTGTCTGTCGAGTTTCATGCAATTTTAAGCAATTTCAGGCATGCTAAGAGTCTCAAAAGCATCCAAAAAGAATATTAAAGTTTGATGCGTTGCCATGGCAATAGTATCTAAGATATCAATAATCCTTTCACAGGTCTACATCTGACGTGTGTCTACATTATACACATAAAGTTTGAAGCAAATCGGGTAAAAATAAGAGGGTGATTTAAAAGCATTTTGAAAGTGACACACTTCCTGCTGCCAGTTGGTGGCGCTATAACTTTGACTCACAATAGTCACATCCATGTGATCGGCCTCTTACAGCGAACACACTGCTAAAGTTTCATCAAGATCAGTTACTGTATTCTGAAGTTATAACACACTTCCTGTTTCCATTATTCGCCATAAATTCGTTTCCTCGCCACGGCCAAACCGTTCGAGATATCAAAAATCCCCTGGCAATTTTTCATCCTCAATGTCTTGACTTCATGCACACCGAGTTTGGAGATGAACGGCGGAATTCCCTAGGAGAAGTGTTTCAAATTCCTGAGCATGCGTTTCCAAACAACCCTAAATAGACGACTTCCTGTTGGGCTGGCGTAAAACTTAGAGCGCGAAAGTTGTTCGGCCCGATGACATCTATATGTGTACCGAGTTTCAGATTATTACATGCAAGCTTGTTTGATATATGGACAAGTGTTCAAACCCCATTCCAGGTGGCGCTGTCGAGCCCCCCTGCCACGCCCGGGTACCAGCTTCACCCCGGCCCTGATGGCCGCGGGTTCTGACCCGTGTGCAAAGTTTCAAGAGTTTTCGAGCTCGTTAAGGGCCCCAAAAGTGCCCGAAATGTTAAAAGAAAAATAATAAATATAGCTGCGAGCAGCGATTACGGGCCCAAGCCGGTGGCACCGCAACCCCGGTGCCTTTAGTTACCTAAAGGCACCAGGGTGGTGGTGCCGCCGGCTTTGGCCCTTCATCGCTGCTCGCAGCTATATATATATATAGCTGCAGGCAGCGATGCTGGTGCCACCGGCTTTTTATATATATATATATATATATATATATAAAAAGCCGGTGGCACCGCCACCCTGGTGCCTTTAGGGTTATTGTGCACAACGTGACACAAAATATCTGCTCGCTATCTGCCGAACGGCTCTGGTAGTTCCGCTTCAGCACTGATGATGTTGTAGAAATAGTGTGCTCTGGTTGGTCTGGATTATTCGGGATTTTTTATTTTATACAGAAATAAGTTATTTATAATTCAGATGAGAATAAAGTTAGTGTTGATTAAAATGAAGGAAAACAAATATATTGATCTGAAATATAGCACATTAATTTGAAATTTATTTAGGTTCAAAAACCAAACATACAAGCTTAATTTAATTTAAAGCAAACAATACATTTAAAATATATGGGTTGTATGCACATTTTTTTTTTTATAAAAAAAATATATATCCAAAAAGACAAGGCCTTAAAGGGTTAAACTAATAAGCACTTTGAATATTCTAAACAGAATAAGCACTAGTCGCTAATGAATAAGTACTAGTACTTAATGGAATAGATACTAGTATCTAAAAAATAAGTACTAGTAGCATGAAAATAGAGACTAGTAGGTTAAAATGATTAAATGTTAAAACGGCTTGCCATATTGGCTCAGAGAGAGAGAGAGAAAATGACCTTTTAGATACTAGTACCTATTAATAGATACCAGTACTTATTCATTAGCTACTAATACGTATTCAAAAGAATATCTAAAGAATAAGCACTAGTTGCTAATGAATAAGTACTAGCACTTAATGGAATAGATACTAGTATCTAAAAAATAAGTACTAGTAGCATGAAAATAGAGACTAGTAGGTTAAAATGATTAAATGTTAAAACGGCTTGCCATATTGGCTCAGAGAGAGAGAGAAAGAAAATGACCATATTCAAACCAAAATATCTGACTTCCTCTTGGTCTGAGCTAATGACAGTTAATTAGAAAGTTGTCCGGCTTGATCTGGGGCCGTATTCACAAAGAATTTTAAGGCTAAAAGTAGCTCCTAACTGGCAAATTTAGGAGCAACTCCTAAAAATAATGGGCGTGTCACTCCTAACTTTAGGACTCCTAATTTTTTTCACTAAGAGTAATTCACGAAGCATTTTAGCCCTAAAAGTAGCACCTAAGTCTGGGACAGCTTAAAAGAAGTCGAGAGGACTCCTAACTCACTAAGACCTATTCACAAAGGATTGTAGCGCATACCACCGCCTCTCGCAGTCGTCCGGGGTCCGCGACACAAGCGGGAATGCTGCATTCATCTGCAAACAAATCCTCTCCCATTCTCACGCTTAGTTTTGCTTCATATCCCAGTGCCGAATATCACTTTTATTATGTTTTTGGGCCAGCAGCAGTAACTGATCCTGCGTCCAGTTGGGCTTTCTTTTCCGTTTTGGCGAGTTCATAATCCACCGTCATTCAACTATTATGGTGTGTTCACACCGAACGCGAATTTAATTATTTGCGCGAGTAGATTACATACAAAGTCAATGCAAAGACGCGAATAGGCGCATCATTCGCGCCGGGCGTTGCAAATGACGCGAATTGGGCGACGCGTTTGCCGCGAATGTCTTCCGCGCAAGTTGAAAAATTTGAACTCGAGCGAATGTTCAAGCGATAGACGCGTATTTGACGCATTATTTGCGTTCTGTGTGAACACACCATTACATTACTTCAATAGGAGTAACATTTCCTTGCTTTAACTAGTCTATTTAGGCTAATATGTCAATTAACCAAGCAAGTGTTAATGCAAGTGTCGTTTTTTTATTATTAGGCAAGTGGCGGTTTTCATTGGGGTATTAGGCTACCTTGATTTAATTTGATTTAATTCACGACTTCTCTCTCTGCCTTGTTAGAATTACACTTCACTGGGGCCTGCACAAACATTTCGATGACATTACTATTATTATTTTGTGTAGGACACAGACATATTAGATGTCCTAAATCCATGATTTGTTGCGTCTGTGTTATGTTCCGCATGATGGCCCTGTCATCTAACAACCAATCACCGTGATCATTGCGAGGAGGCTCGTGCATGAGAAGTGACGTCATCCATAGCAACGAAGACTCACTCTTAGTTTAGGAGTTGTCATTTTTCCTTACTAAGAGTAGGTCTGAAAGGCGTTGTGAATAACTTTTAAGAGAAAACTCCTAGCTAAAATATTTTAGTGCGATTTAGGAGTACTCCTAGTGGTAAGATAAAATTCTTTGTGAATACGGCCCCAGATCAATATGCATACAGAGTTGTATGATTGTAGGTAAAACTATAAAACTAACACCCCCACGTTTGTCAAAAGGTGGCGCTACTGAGCCCCTGCACCACGCCCATTTCTGAAACTTTGCACATGTCTACTGGCTAATAAATGTAATGTCTGTCGAGTTTCATGCAATTTCAAGCATGTTAAGAGTCTCAAAAGCATCAACAAAGAATAATAAAGTTTGATGCGTTGCCACGGCAACAGTATCTAAGATATCAATAATCCTTTCACAGGTCTACATCTGTTGTGTGTATACATTATACACATAAAGTTTGAAGCAAATCGGGTAAAAATAAGAGGGTGATTTCAAAGCATTTAGAAAGTGATTAAAATGATTAAAAGTTAAAACGGCTTGCTATATTGGCTCAGAGAGAGACAGAGAGAGGCTCACCATATTCAAACCAAGATATCTGACTTCCTCTTGGTCTGAGCTAATTACGGTAAATTAGAAAGTTGTCCGGCTCGAAGAGTACAATATACATATCGAGCTTTGTTACTGTAGATAAAACTAACCCCCCCACTTTTGTCAAAAGCATTTAGAAAGTGACACACTTCTTGCTGCCAGTTGGTGGCGCTATAACTTTGACTCACAATAGTTACATCCATCTGATCGGCCTCTTACCACGAACACACTGCTGAAGTTTCATCAAGATCAGTTAATGTATATAGAAGTTATAACACACTTCCTGTTTCCATTATTCGCCATAAATTTGTTTCCTCGCCACGGCCAAACCGTTCGAGATATCAAAAATCCCCTGGCAATTTTTCATCCTCATTGTCTTGACTTCATGCACACCGAGTTTAGAGACAAACGGGGGAATTCCCTAGGAGAAGTGTTTCAAATTCCTGAGCATGCGTTTCCAAACAACCCTAAATAGACGACTTCCTGTTGGGCTGGCGTAAAATTTAGAGCACGAAAGTTGTTCGGCCCGATGAGATCTATAAGTGTAGCGAGTTTCAGATTATTACATGCAAGCGTGTTTAATATATGGACAAGTGTTCAAACCCCATTCCAGGTGGCGCTGTCGAGCCCCCCTGCCACGCCCGGGTACCAGCTTCAGCCCGGCCCTGATGGCCGCGGGTTCTGACCCATGTTAATCCAGAAGCCCAGTATTTATCTGGAGGTCTTTGTACAGGTTTATTAAAGTAATTATAATTTGCGCTTGTGTTCCTATGATATGCAATGGAAGTAAATTTTTATGTTTAACATCGGTGTATTCACAATACATAGCATACGATATAATATCTTAAGATTATTCATCATTATGTTAAGTACATCATTACAATTTAAGATAGTACATTTATTTATATATTTTGTAGTAGCTAATATAATAAGCAAGTATACTGCGGGGAATCGAACCCCACCCAAGTGGTTATCCTGGAGTACCATTACCAGTGTATTTTTGCTTTTTGTAATTATTTTGGCTATAAGGAAAAGCAAAAACTTGTATTAGCAACAGCATAGTGTAATTATGTTGATCTGGGTATGTTAGCATGAGATTAAGGGAAACATTAAGTTTAGTATGTATTTTATGTGATTTTTAGTTGGAATGTCTACATTTTTTACGACACTTTTTGAAATCACAATATTGCAATAACAGTTATGTATTGTTTGTAATAATTTTTGTATACAGTATATTTACAGATAAGTTAATTCAAATGTAATATAATCATAAATGTGTATGTGAATGTATTTGTCTTGTAAAACGTTTTAATATTTAATCAGTAAGCTATAACAAACTATGGGTATCGGCATGTTTAATTATGGTGTAATATTGTGAATTTGTTAGATTTACATATAAAGTAGAACTATATAGATATTGTTGTGTTATTCAAATGCTGTTGCAATGCAAGAAAAATAAAACCTTTTTTGTAAAAATATGTGTTAATAGATAAAAACTAATGTATCTGTTTAGAAATGGTTAATTTTACATACTTGTAGAAATGTAATAATTGTGTAGAATATTTTTTGAAGGATTTAATTCATATGTTCTTGCTAAAGCTTTAAAGGTACACATAAATGTATATAAGTAAATTAGGAAGAGCATAATAAAGGTTTAATAACATATGACTGTAATTAAGTACGCTTATTAACTGTATTGATCAGAACTGTGTGTTGTGTAAATCTAATACTGGGTGGTTTGTTCAGCCCACTCACCCAGCGTATAGTAGCGCACTCAGTATCGCACATAGGAATAAAATACCAAATCACTGCAATTAATTACGCATATTAATAAAACACAGATCAGAACTGTGTGTTGTGTAAATCTAATACTGGGTGGTTTGTTCAGCCCACTCACCCAGCGTATAGTAGCACACTCAGTATCGCACATAGGAATAAAATACCAAAACACTGCAATTAATTACGAATATTAATAAAACACAGATCAGAACTGTGTGTTGTGTAAATCTAATACTGGGTGGTTTGTTCAGCCCACTCACCCAGCGTATAGTAGCGCACTCAGTATCGCACATAGGAATAAAATACCAAATCACTGCAATTAATTACGCATATTAATAAAACACAGATCAGAACTGTGTGTTGTGTGAATCTAATACTGGGTGGTTTGTTCAGCCCACTCACCCAGCTTATAGTAGCGCACTCAGTATCGCACATAGGAATAAAATACCAAAACACTGCAATTAATTACGCATATTAATAAAACACAGATCAGAACTGTGTGTTGTGTAAATCTAATACTGGGTGGTTTGTTCAGCCCACTCACCCAGCGTATAGTAGCACACTCAGTATCGCACATAGGAATAAAATACCAAATCACTGCAATTAATTACGCATATTAATAAAACACAGATCAGGTTCTGTGTTCTCAGCCCGCCGGTTAGTTGCAGTGCGGAGTTAGTTGTCTGAAGTGTCGGCTTGCTGCGCCATTCCCCTCCTATGGACTGGATACGTGCGCCATGTTGCTCCAGTAGAGTTCCCTTATCCGAACCCTGTTGAGTTCCTCCGCACCCCTCCGACATCAGACGTGGCGGAACGCCCAGTGTTAGGCCTACCACTCGTAAGCAGTGTGGAACCTGTGTTAGGCTGGGTCCATATGTTGTGATCCCTACGGTGATCCCATATGTGTATTCTTCCACGGTACGGCTCCCTACGGTGAGCCCGTGTCTTCCCTCGGCAGAGCCTGCTCTGCTGTCATTGGCTGGTTGAGTCTCCCCCTTGTCATAGGCTGGAGCCTCCCCAGTAACCTTCCATATGTTGCACTGCCCGGTCTCCGCTCAGTTCATATGTGTATTCTCCACATGTTACCTCCCTTCGGGCAGGATGTGGCTTCCGCAGCGTCCCTTCCTTCCATGTACAGGGTATGCTTTCCCAGTGTTATCCAAGTCTAACTGAGTGGGTCTTGTGGAACAGCAGTGACTTCCTGGCCTAAGCCCTATCCTCTTCCGCTAAAAAGGTCGGGAGGATCAGAAGGCTTTTGTCTAGGCACTGGAAGGTGGCAGCTTTAGTGGCGTTTTCAATGGTTGATCCCATTTCAGTCGACGTCGACTACGTCTGACGTTCACGACTGAAAGGGAACGTCCTGGTTGCGTATGCAACCCACCGTTCCCTGAAGGAGGGAACGGAGGACGTAGTCCCCTTGCCACTATCGCTGGACCACCGCTGACTCCGAGTTACGCTCGGCTCCTCAGCGAAAAGCAATGGTGCGTGCATCTACTTCCGTATTTGTACCCGCGCCGCGGGGCGGAGTGTGAGATGCATATCTCGCACGCCAATGTGCATTGGCTCGTTCTAAATTACTCGAAGACAATAGGCTCCCTAGCGTGATCCCATTTCAGTCGACGTCGACTACGTCCTCCGTTCCCTCCTTCAGGGAACGGTGGGTTGCATACGCAACCAGGACGTTCCCTTTTCAGATGTTGGCTTTTTAACAAGTTGAACAAAACCATGATCTGACATGAAAGAGCAAAGGGATTTTGATTTCAATGCATCATTATTAAAGTCTCCTATAAGTACGATTTTATCGCAAATCGAAGTCATTAAATTAATCAATTTACCTACATTATCTTTGAAAATGGATAAAGGATATGATTGTGGCCTATAGACAACTCCAAGTAATAAGTCAATTTCAGTGAAGTGTGTGAGCATGCACTCCAAGTTAAGATTTGGGAATGTTATAGTAGTGTTTTCCACACCACATGCTGTATATAATCCGACTCCACCATGTTGTTGAGCTTTCAAATCGTTGAAAAGAGGACTATCGTTTGTGTATGCGGCTGATCGAGAAAGATTAACAAAGTTATAATTGTCTAAGTGCACATTGTCTGACTGATAGAAAGCAGGCAAGCATGTTTCAGTTAAACCTATACACGTGGGTTGCAACTGTTGAACACAAACCATCAAATCTTGTTTATGGCATTGCAAACTCTGTACATTTAACAAAAACACAGAAAATGAGGTATTTGGCATAGTATAATCTAAATCATCATGTGTCATAAAAGAAGACATTTCATTAATTGCCTCAAAGACTTTGTCATTACAATAAATACTTTTTTCTTTGAAGTCTTTTATTGTCATATTGGTGTAGATTGAACCACACTTGCTGGTTCAGTCAAACACTGCTTACGTCTTTTCAGGCCCACATTACTATCATCAAAACAAACGTGAATAGTTTCAGGTAATTTATTTTTATCTGAACGTGCAATGTGTGTAACTGTACCACAAACACCATTAACTAGTCCATCATTGATATCAAGATTTTTAATTAACATGACACGTGCATTTTTTCCTAAAAGCAACTTTGCTGCCAAGCTTGTATTATAAACTTTTACATGATGTCCAGCAAGTAATTCTAATTTACCAGTCTGCTTGCTGCGTGCAAAATCTTCAGCCTCTATAGTTTCAATATCTTCGCAGATTTTAATTAATTGCTCTAGGTTGTGCTCGTGAACTTCATCATTAGTAGAAAATATATGTAAAGAGTCGTCATTTTCATCATTCTCACAACTTGATAATATTTCCAAATCTTCTTTTTTTTGTGGAGATTTCCTGTTTCGCCTTCTTAGTCGATTTAATAATTCAGCGAAAGTGCTGTCTTGTTGTCTAACAACCTGTGTCAACTCTACAACACTAAAATAATTCATCCATAAATCGATTCCTGGTACATCCACAAAGAGCGGTTTACCCTTCACAGGAGGTAATTGGAAGAAATCGCCAACAGCGATGACAGCTATATTACCAAAAATAGAAAAATCTCCGGTTTGCTTAATTTGTCTCAATCGTCCATGAATATATGTTAGCAGTTTATGGTCTACCATTGATATTTCATCTATAATTAATATTTGAAGGCTGTGGAATATTGTGCGTAAAGAATTTAGCTTGTCTTCGCTCAAAGGGGTGTACGGCAACTTCACATTTGTACTAATACAAAAGGTTGTATGAATTGTTGAAGTTTTTAGTTGATATGCTGCAATTCCAGTTGGAGCGGTTAAAAGAACAGTAATGTCATCTGGGTGCAGAGAAGTTTGAGACAGTAATCTTGTTGCTTCATATTGTATGGCTTTAATTAAATGACTTTTCCCTGTGCCTGCTCCCCCAGTAATAAATACATGAAATGGTTTTGGGTTTTCTCCTCTGATTTTATTCAAACACCACTGTCTAATTTTTTAGAAAACAGCCATCTGGGTTTTGTTTAAAGAGCGAATTAAGCTCAAGCCATCTACACGATTCAGACAATTATCTTTTTTTTCTATCTGAGCATTTTGCTGATTGTTACATGCTAAATCTGGAATGCTCTCATGTCCCTCTATTTCCTGATCTGTTTCTTGTCTAACCTGTTTACACTCAAAACGTTGTAATTGCTGTTCAGGACAAAGTGCACACCATGCATTTTCTAACATGTCCTCATTATGAACAGTATTTTGTGCAGTGTCTATCACATCTGCATCCTTTTCAAAAAGTGCTCTATTTGTATTTACGACATGTTGTACTGATTGTGCTGAACCATCGCTAAAAGGAACCTCACCTTCCCTATAAAAATGTTCATAATTATTATATCCTTCTGGTTTCAGTTGACTATCTGTACGATATGGTAGAAACAGTTGTAATAAACTTTGATAAAATTTGTCAGGACTTTTTGTCACTGAGACTCGGGCAAAACGCACAATAGCAGGTTGAGTGCGTGTCCTTTTCACAACGAAACCTAAGTTGTTTTGCAACATTATTTTATTGGAACAAGGCTGACTTTTGTATGCAATCCGGTACTCTGATGCAAATGTGGCTATACACATATCATTAAAAACATGCTGATTTGGCCTATTCTTGTAACGATCAACAAAACTTGTCATCCACATCTCCTCACTTTTCAGGTTCTGAGAATCTAACTTGTTTTGAATAACGCTTAGTGGCAAACTCATACGAACAGTATCGTCACCTGTAGGAATAAACTGAACCTTCCTTGAACACTCTTTTAAGTGCATATTGGTTAATCTATAAACTGCTTCCTGTGCACTCACTTCTCGATTGTGTAAATACACAGTCCCTAATTTTTTCAAAGCTTGTTTTGCATCAACATTACCCTGCGTTGTTGATTCACGATGGGCATTAGCTAACAACAAACCCATTTCCCTTTCAGATTTTGAAATGTAGGAAATTATATAAACAATGCAGGCATAAGCATCGGTTACATATTGAATATCCATATTAGCATTCCAGCACTGAAGGCCAAACTTATTATATTGATTAACCCACACTTCATTTAATTGTCGTTTCAAGACAATGTGTGTAGTATTATTTATGCACTTATATGTCATCTCAAACAAATTCTGATTTATTCCAACACTATCAAATAAACTTTGTATAGAATCTATCTTCTCTTCTAAAACAGCTGTCTTAACTGCTGTCATTATGCTACGAGCATATGCTACATTGTCGTTATCATTTATATTTCCACTTTTAATTGTATCTTGACAACTATTTGTACAAACACCTTTATCAGGCACGTCTTCTTCAGACACATCTACTTTTCTACGACATATGAACGTTTGCATTGACGGTGGCTTAGGAAAGTTAAAACGGCAGACTGTGTTTTTCTTTTTGCATGTTTTAGAATGATGTTTACTGTGACATTGCACTGATGTGACAATGCTGTGTAAGTTCTCATCTTCTATGGGCACTTCACAAGTAACATATCTATCTATGAAGTCAACAACCTCTTCGTCGGAATTTGTATCTATTTGTGGAGCATTTTTGATCCAAAACAAACAATGGACATGGGGAGAACCACGTTGTTGAAATTCAACCCTATAAAAATAATCTACAATTTCTCCAATGGGGTGAACTGGTGACATAAGCACCTCTTTCAAAAAATATGCGAGCTGCAGTAACAGGATTACGACGCAAAAGGTCACATTTGTCTGCCCATTCAAGCTGATCTATGGTTTCCTGTCTTCCTTCGTGTTTTAAAATACTTGTCATCAAATTTGTCCATCTCATGTCAGCAGATGAAAACGAGCAAAACCACGTGGGAATGCCTAACTGTCTTACCATAGCAAACAAATCTTTTTGCACACCTTGCCAGAATGATGGAGTGCCGCGGATGGGCTTCAAAAATCTGTACCCTTCATCAAAATTAAGAACTTGCCTCAAGGACTCTGTGTCTTTAAACATGTCACTTGGTATGGATTTACTACAGCCATGCCCTTTCCTTAGAGCAATAGATACACTAGACTCTACCTTTTCAACTTCTGACAAATACTGTGCATAAAAAATGTATTCAACATTTTGTGCAAATCTTCCATCTGCATGTAAAATTCTATTATTAAAATAGCGTGACAGTGTTAATCTTTGTGCCCTTTTGTCACGATAAATTGAACAACCATGTGGAAATAAAACTGGAAAACATTTTGCCTCGTTTGTTTCATCTGCAAGCATTTTCACTGGATTATTCCCTTCAGCAGGTGCAATACTCAAGATTCCATCATAGTACTGATCAATAACTTCTTGCCCAATATCTACAGGCTGTAAACACGTGTCCATAAACACACAGTGCTGTTGCCTATCATGTAACTCCTCGTCAACATGTACATTTTCTACTTCATGTTCTTCAACTATATCATCTTCATTTTCTTGCCTAGTAAACTCATTTAACCAATCATCATTAAAAACTACATCTGAATAAAACTTGTTGTATTGTTTTAAGTAACATAATGCCTGTTTAATTTTATTTGTATCAACATACTGATACTTATAATGACCTTTATAAGTTAATTTGCGCTTTAACTTCACACAAACGAAAGACCCCTCGGCTTCTGTTCTAGGCAAGACATTTGTTGTGTTTTTAACATTAGCTGGTACACAAGTCACAGGACCATGAACTCCATTTTGACCACCTTTTGGCAAAGCCAACATTTTCATAAATGGAATATGCAATGAAATCAAATGTTGCTCTAAATTATTAAGGCAACTAAGCTCTTCTGGTATTGGTTGCAATTCCAGATTGTTAACAGCACTTTCTGCTGGCTTTTCACCTTTTTTCAACTTAGAATGACAAGTATAGCAAATCCAAAGCTGACCTTTATATGAATTTGCCAAATTACAGGGAATATCACATTGTTCATCACACTTATGCAAAAAAATCTCTGTAATACATGAGTTGGCTAGCAACGAAGTTGCAGAATTGTTATTGTAACATTCTTTGCTACAACATAATACTTGCGATCTAAACAACAATCTATGGCAAACACAACAAACAAACTCTAATCCAGAACTAACTTTATCGTCAAACTGTTTGCTGACAAAATCAGAAAGCTGTTGATTTTGTTTTAATTGTTCTCTTTTCATCTTGGTAATTCTTTTTATATTTGTTTTGTGTAATGCATTGTTGCGATACTTTAATTTACTTAATGCTTTTACTGTATTTCTGTGCTTTTCATTATTATGGTATTTCACTCTGCTGTATTTTTTTTTACTTTATTCTTATGTTGCTCATTGACAAAGTACTTTACCTTACTGTACTCTTTGAGTTTATTTTTATGTTCTGTATTTTCACAGTACTTTACCTTACTGTACTCTTTGACTTTATTTTTATGTTCTGTATTTTCACAGTACTTTACCTTACTGTACTCTTTGACTTTATTTTTATGTTCTGTATTTTCACAGTACTTTACCTTACTGTACTCTTTAGGTTTGTCTTTATGTTGCTTGTTTTCAAAATATATCATTTTACTTGCTTGTTTTAATGACTCATTATATAAAACATTTGTATGATATCTTGTTGTAGTGACAGTTTTGACATGTTGTTGAAACTCTGTATTTCTATGATACAACTCTTTGATATGGACTTTATTCAAATGGTTTTTAACATTAATTTTACTTTGAACTCTTTTTAGTGAATAATAATGGTTTAAATATCTGCTCCTATTAACAGATAAATCATTATTTGTATCATGATCAACATAAACGGTCTCTTTGTGTTTTATGTTAACTTCATTCTTTGGCTTTACACTCTGTCTTGTGCATATTTTCCCGTCATCTTGTTTTTCATTCTGACACAACTTATAGCAAATCTGGTTATCAGGTTGTGTCACACAAATAACAACTTCATAGTGATTTTCATTGCAGTGTTTTAAATATATCCCTTGGTTACACATCCTTCTATGCACACAACTGTACTTTAACCATCTCTCATTATGATATGTATAAATATCAACTCCTAGATAATTAGCTGTCGATTGAATTTCCACTTCTGTGGCCCATGATCCTACACACTTCATTTTTGAATGTGACAAATAATCTTCCATAGATGTATACTGACATCTTAAGAGATTACTGTATTCCACACTATGCAATTCCATGTGCTTTACAATTGCAAGTCTAACTGCTCTATGAGCTTTTTGTGTGCCACACACTGCTTGTGCTACTGCTCTGAAGAAACAATTCCCATCACCTACAATACTAACTGTTTTACAAGGACTGCCCATTGGTCCAGTTCTGTTGGTAAAAGAACATTTTCACCATGGCACTCTATATGAAGGTTCTCACTTAATTTTTGCTTAACTTCATGACATAGTGGATTGAAATCAAACATTCTGTTAATTCCATTTCCTAAACAAACTACATCTGAATTGTCAAAAATGTCAACATTTGATTTGCTAACCTCAGTGCTGTCCTTGAAACATTGTTTCTGTTTTTTCACAACCACACATTCTTTCTTTTCTTCCAAACTCAGTTTTGAACCCTGTAATTTCCTTTTCTTATCAACACAATGCTGTTTTTGTGACTCACGGACAGTTGCTTTAATGCTTTTAACTTGATGTACACAAATGCCACTTAACTCAAAAAGCTTTCGGTTTCCTCCAATAGAAGCAGACAAATTTTCAATGTGCCTTAAAACACAGCTCAGTGTATTGTAATATACAACCACACTAAATCCATCACCATCAACCATCCCAGTACTACTACGGGCATGAGAATCTACTATAGCAAACTGCCCATTTTGCTTAATAATACCACAGGTATTACCACTTAAAGTTAAAAAGCATGTTTCATATTTTTCAAACATTGATTGTAAACCATCAAGCAATGTTACACATGCACCAGACAAAATAAATTCTTTGTCAACCACATCTACAAATCCAGAAACAAAGTCGCCATATTCACATTTAAATGCATTTGAATTAAAAGAGTATTGTTGAGGAAGATCTTGAATGCACAACAACTTGTCCTTCGTTGGATCAGTGATTGAACCACTTTGACGCAAACTGGTATACAAGCTGTCACCATCAGTCACAACATTATCTAAATCTTTTTTTCCCCATGAAAACACACTACGTACACTATGCTTTGCCATTGCAGCCAGACTAATTGCAACACACTGTTTTCCTGCCCACTGGAACTGCCTATCATCACCCTGATGAAATGATCCACGAATGCTACGAACACTTTCTCTTTCATTCGATGTAGATGGCGGGTTTTGTTCAGTATCTTTGACTGTACATGCACTTATTTCTCCAACAACATCACTAATGTCAAAGGATGGTATATCTGATGAGATGATGTCTACATTAATACCACAAATACTAAACTTATCTGCAGACAAGCTCGTCATTATATTATTCATGTGAAAAACTAGATCTTGCCAGTTTGTGTTAAAAACAACAACTGATGTACCAATGTCAGAGCCTAAACCACATGCGTTACGGACATTACCATCTACAACGACATAAAAATTGTTATGTTTCACAATAGTGCACATGTCTCCATTTATGGTCATTAAACAATATTCATGACTGAACAGCATCTCTTGTACTTTCTCATACAGCTCGTTCTTTGATCCATCCAATGCCTTTCCTAGTTTTACATCGCATGTTTTATTGAAAACTTTATATTGCCCAGCAAAATTATGAGGAAACTGACGGTCTCCATTAGACTCAGCTTTCATGTCCTTAACTAATTTTCTTCCCTTATTATGAATGTCATCAAGATCTGATTTCTGCCATGTACACACACTATGTATCTTGTGCTTGACTATTGAAACTACACTGCAGGCTACACCTGTAAGCTTTTCATTCACTTCTGCAGACTGCAATCTTACCTCATTGCTTGCTACGATGCCAGACACATCTGGACACACGCAATCAGGGGAATTAGAGATATCAGTCTTACTATTGTTGATCAACGGCTGGCGTCGCATACGAAATCGCTTCAGCTTAGGCATCTAAGGAAAAACATAAGATCACATTAAAATTACTAAAAAATATAATTGTGTACTTTAACACATACATCAACATTTGAAATAATACATGTATTTATAATCTTTATACATTTCAATTATAAACCAGGGTTGCTTCACACTTTAAGTCTAATTTAAGGCTTTTTAAGACCTGAAGGAATAAAAATTAATACTGTACATTAGGGGGGTGTAATTTTGACTGAAAAATTATATCAAGATATTTAGAAAGTTTTGATGATAATAATGTGTTTTTGTGCTGGTACCATGGTTTGTTTATGTCTGTTGTTGATAGCTGACTCATGAAGACATTAATATAATTCATTTTCTATGCGGTGGTTAGTTCACAGCAGTGACAGAAATTAGGATTTTTATTAAAGCGCAATATTTGTAATCCTTAAAGATATTTCTAGGGGCATTTTTACGACGAGCTTCTTGCTGACTCTCGATTTATTCTTATTTGATTGGTTCAATAAACACGCCAGTCACCAGAACACATCTTTATCTTCATTTGGCTCAGAAACGTTCTCGTTGCTGAAATTGTATTTTTAATGCACACATATACATGTTAAATAATAAACAAATAAATAAAATCAATACTGAATTTCGAGCTGGTGTGTTAAGAAAGAAAATGTCTGTGTTTTCTGTGCATGTATCCTGTTCTTCAGGCCATATCTGTTTGTAATATTGATGCTGCTGAATGTAGGTCTAGTATCTGTACTACTAATAATTTCACCTGTTTACTGATCAGGGGGATTCCAGAATTATTATTATTATTTTACTAAAATTAGTTACACAATAAAGGGAAAAAATATTATTGTATGTCAAGAGCATCTCTAAATTATGCACCATTTATGACCTGCAATGCCATCGTGTATCCACTAGATGGCGGTATAGCCCTATATAAAAACATATCTATGCTGTGTATTCCCTGGTTGCTGCGTTTTTATTCAAACATAATTACTTTTGGTCAAAGTTGAGTTCATGTTGATTTAGAATCTGTTTTTCATTACAGTAAAATCTGGACACAGAGAAAGCATTTTGATATTCATACTAGCTAGGGTACATATAATAGCTTGATCAGTCACATGAAAGTAATCAGAATCCATATTGACAGTGCGACTAAGACAATATTTCAGAATATATAATTGAGTGTCAAATACAGACATGATGTGAAAAACACTGCATAGAATGATTTTATTACATAAAGAATGGGTATTAAATGTTTTGATTGTAACGTTTAACATGAGCTTAGTGGTGTAACAGATTAAATAGGCTAATATATAAAATATCAATCCAATAACAACACCAGCTTTAGTCAGTCAGCCTTAATCAGCCTAATGGTGCACAGCTTATCATGATTGCTTAATTAAGCAATCATGATTTATTTATTTATTTAGTAATTTATTTAGTAATTCATTCGTTTATTTATTTATTTATTATTTAACATGTAGGCCTATGTGTGCATTAAAAGTACCATTTCTGCAACGAGAACTTTCTGAGCCAAATGAAGATAAAGATGTGTTCTGGTGACTGGCGTGTTTTTTAACCAATCAGATCAGAGTAAATCGAGAGTCAGCGAGCTGCTCATCTTATTGACTTCATGAAGAAGGTGGACTCACCCTTCACCCCGTCACGCAAACCCGTCATTTCACCGACAAAAGGAAGTTAATCAGAAAATTTATCAGAAAGAAAAACAAGCGCAAAGATCGGAAAACAATAAATATAAAAGCGGCTGTTTGCCGCCATTTTTGTTGTTTTCTTAAAAATGTAAAAACACAACCATCGATGTTTTATCACAGGTTTACAATAAAAAGTGATACATTGATCAAAATGAATTCATTTGTGTCAAGATTGCACATTAGTCACACAGAATAAAGTGGTTTAACGGTATTTTACTAAAGAAAGAGGACTTACTTATTCCGTCGCGTTTGTTTCTGTTTATTTGTAGTTACGGCAAACACAACAAACTTTAACCCAGAATTCTCTATCTTGACGTTGTTGAAAATTACTGAGAAAATGGCTTGTTGATTGGAGTCATTTTGTTTTATATTGTATGTGGTTGCACTGAATTTATTATGTTAATTTTAAAATTGAGCTTTTTTTTTCCTTGAACTTTTTTTCATGTTTTTAATTATAACAACTCAGTTATATGCTTTAGATTCAAGGAAAGTCTCAATTTGTGAGTAAACAGAAATTACCTTTTAAAAAGAAATTAATTTCAAAAGAATACATTTAAATGTTTAAAATTACCCGTTAAGACTTCTATATTATCACAAAGGTTTTTATTTTTTCAAATAGATGATGTTCATTTGAATTTTCTGTTTACCAAATATCGAGAAGAAAAGTAACTTTACACAAATATATGAAGTAGCGCAACCTTTTTCAACATGGAAAGAAGAGCAAATTAGCATAGGCTATGAATTTTTTTTTTTAATGATCATGTGACAGTGAAGGCTGGAGTAACAATGTTGAAAATTCAGGTTTGGCATTGCAGGAATACATTTTCAAATATAGAAATGTCGAGGGAAAATGTACTTCTAATAATATTATTTCTGTACTGAGGTTTGGGGTAAAATGAAAAACTTGACGAGTTGTTAATTTCAGTAGCTAGTTAGTATTGTTTGTAATTTTACAGAGTTTTGAGTACAATTGAAAATAAAAGATTATTTTGAAATAATTTATTTTCTGAAAATAGGGATTTTATAAAGAGTATGAATTATAAAGAAATTAGCCTAATACATAAAACATTTGAAAGAGAAATGACACTCCAAAACAGGGATGTCTTTTCCTTTTTTTACCTGAAAATGATGCTCCTTAACTGTTGTTGACCAACACATTTCTGTAATTTTTAATATAGCTTACTGGGGAGGAGACCTATCAGAAAACGTTTTGAGTTTCAATTTTCAGAAATAATTTAATACTATCATTGTTGTACATTTTAAAGTTCTACAATATGTAACCATAATAATACAACATTATAATATCATCTAGCCTATGTGCTTAAAGGAACACTCCGACTTTTTGGGACTTTAGCCCTGCTACTTGGGCGGAGTGATAACCGCAGCACCTGAGACGCGCCGTGGTGAGGAGCAGAGAGCGCGTCTCAGGTGCTGCGGTTATCACTCCGCCCAAGTAGCAGTGCTTCGCCTTCAGAGAATATAGTTCCCAGTATTTATACGGTTAAAATATGTCTGTGTCTCATGTGACTTAGTTTTTTGTACACTCTGTGACTATACAAATCACAACATGTAAATAGGAAAATGTTTGCGTTATTTTGTCACTTATTTGGATTAGTATGCTAGCTGCAACCATTTACATCCAGTCTTTGTGCTAAGCTAGGCTAGCGGTGGGTGCGTCAAACAGACTTATAGCACGCACGGAGATGAAAAAGGTATGTATGGACTTATCTAACTCTGGGGTATATGGTGAATAGGCTAAAGTCCCAAAAAGTCGGAGTGTTCCTTTAAGAGCTGACATTAAACGTGCAATTGGCCTATTGGACATTAATGACCTTGCCAGAACATTGTAATTAACTTTAGTAAGTTTAAGTAAAACTTTATATTATAAACAGAGGAATGAATAAATACAGATAACAGAAAAAAAAAGTAGCAAAATGTAGGTCTACAAGTAGGCTATAGATACAAAAATGAGGAATAAACGAAAATAAATAGCCTATAAATTCTCAAAACCAAAACTGGAAAAACAAATTTGTAAGATATAAAAATAAATTATGAACAAACGAGTAAATAAAACACTTGAAATATAAATAGGCTATCACATGATGTTGTTTTTTCCTGACCGAGAATGTCTCTTGTTAAACGATTAGTTAAATTAGATATCAGTTAATTTAATATGCAATAGTGTGTGTGGCCCATTGAAAAAGGCAACATTTTCAAAGCGTTTAGATTTACATGCAAATATCAAAAGATAAACAACATAATATTAGGATTCACGCAACTATTACGCATCAACGGAGCATAACAGAATAAAATTTAAAGAAACAAACAGGCAGTGACGCGAAATGTTTCACTTAAATGAGCAGATCAACAAAATGAATGAAGAAAACGGGCTGTTTGTTCATTTTTGCATGCGCTGCTTCACAGAAGGTTAACGAGACACCAGAACGCAGTATGGTGTTGTTTTATTTATTTAAGAAAATAACAATATATTTTGTTTATATTGTGAATCAACAAATTTGCCTGGATTAATAAATAAGAAGCAAATATAGTGGACAATATAATCAGGACACGGAGACGCCGGTACATGAACTGGAGCGTGTAAATTAACCGAAACTCAGCGTAAAGCTACTTGCCTCACAGACCTGTATATCTATAGAAAGCTTGCAAGGTGTACTTTTAAACATATGAAGTGTGCATTTCTCTCTATAGACGCGTTCACTACTGCGAAGATGGCGAGTCTGCATCGTCAACTTTATCAATTTATCAACTTTATCAACAATTCAAATGTTTCATGCATAATCATTACTTTCGCCGGTTCTTTGTGGCAAACTTTATTTCAGGTGTTGCGTGATATCTCTGCGCCCAAGTAGCAGTGCTTTGCCTGTGCTTACCCCCATATAGTCCCAAATCAATCTCTGCCTAGGAAATCACCTAATCTTAACCTGCATTGCTATTTGTACTCGTTGTGAATAAGCAGGTCACAAAAAGTAATTATGTTTATTATTTATTTATTTTAACTTTTACTCACGATGCTACCTAACCTGACAACAAAGGATTCGATTCATCATGCTAAACTAAGCTAGCGGCGGCGCTGCCAGACTAAGACAATGCATGCACTGAGACAAAAAATGCATTTGCCCACCTATCTAAATGTAGGGGAGATGGTGCTGTTTTTTTTTCTGCTGTTAAAAGGTACAACATCTTTATGCCTATCTAAATGTAGGGGAGACGGTGCTGTTTTTTTTCTGCTGTTAAAAGGTACAACATCTTTATGCTGTAAGGACTGGGCTAAAAGGGTGAATCTGAATAACTAAATACATCCTGCTAAAGACCCAAAAAGACTGAATGCAACACACACACACACACTCTCTCTCTCAGGAATGGCCAGAGTCATAAAATGCTTTTAACATTCCATGCCATCCCCCATCTCTACAAGAGAGATAACAGAACTCTGACACACACACACACGAACCAACACACACACACATAATGGACCTTTACATTACACGCATAAAACGAGCCATTACCAATTGTATATGATATATTCCTGTATGTCTGTGTGTTTCCCAATCCATGGTAGTTTAGAAATGATCTCCTAGCGTATCAGTGAAACTCTTGAGAGTGTGTATTATGTATTAAGATGTATCTTCATATTCCAAGTATGTGTAAATGTTGTGTTTGGTACCGTTTTAATTATCTCGTTCCAACTGATTTGGTCAGATACAGAAGATTACAGTAAAATGTATGTTTTCTATGTTTTTATCATCTTGTGGAATGATTCTGACAAATTCTGACTGGTCATAAAAGAGGCGGACACGGCCATAGTTTAACTTTGACAAGACAAAGAGAATTTGGCCGCCAAAAGTTTCGTTGAATGTCATTGGCCAGTTCGCACCTCAGAGGTGTGGACTCCAGTTCCCCTAAAGAGGACTGAACCTCCCTCTGGACGCGCTCTTGCAGTCTGACCGTCTCAGAGAAACATGTGATGCTAGCGATCTCCTCATGGAGATCTGATCCCACCATGGATCTTTTCTTTTGTTCGTCTAAAGTTCGTCTCTTCTTTAACTTACTCCCGAGTTCGTCTCCCAGGAAAGGAAATGGACTTTGCCGAACTATTTCCTCGGGTAACGTCACCTCAAAGACTTTAAGCCTTTCAAACACTCGCGCCGAATGCCAACGAACGCCACGTGATCCCCCATGGAACAAAGGGGCCACGCGCAAGCGGCCAACCATGCAGGCGCCGGGACGGGCCGTGCAAAAACGCTGCGGCCGCGCTCCACACGACGCGCGCAAGCAGGACAGGACCTTCGTTCAACATGCGGGCCGACCGGACCGCGCAAGGAGCCCGCGACACACACACAGACCTCACGTTTGCAAGTATCATTCCCGTTACAGCTTCTAAGAAGCCTTACAATGGTGTTTTCGTGTTGTTTCAGAAGGGTTGATGTCGAGGTGAAATTGTACCAGCTCTGTCTCTCTCCCTCGCTCTCTCTCACCAACTTTCTCCCTTTCTCTCTCTCCAACTCATGTTTACATGGGTACCAATTGTCTAAACGCCCCGCGTCGTCTTAGTTTGTGTTTAATGTTTGTAAATACATGTATCATTGTAGTAAATGCTTAAGTAGTTCAGCTTCATTAAATACATTATATCCTTTTGATTGACTCATTGCCTGTTGCTCATGACCCGAGTCACTGATATGCTTCGATAACGTTGCGAGCTCTTTACAGAAATACCTCAGACGGGTATGTGTAAACTTTATAGAGCAAGAAAACTAATTCTTGTGGCCACAGAATTTGTTTTCACAACTCTATAAAGTAATTGAGCTAATTAATTTTACCTGTCTTGTAAAACGTGGTCTGTATAATTAGTTACAATTCATTTGTGATTAATTGTGGGGATACACATGTATGCACGCAGGTACAATGACAAAGCCTCCCTTAATGGGAGATTTATTAACATGTAAGACTGGGCTGATCCAAATCTGTATGAATAATTATTAGTTATTAATTATTAATTATGACATGCAAATTCCCCATTGATCAGACCCAAGCAGAGTCTTTACAATGCCTATGTAAATGTAGGGGAGACGGTGCTGTTTTTTCTGCTGTTAAAAGGTACAACATCTTTATGATCTAACATTAAAAAGCTAACTTTAAATGATTGTTAAAAAACACAAAACCACATACCGTGATAAAAAACCTCTTCGTAGCCTAATTGTAGAAGTCGTAGAGTTGTCTCCGAAGAATCCAGTAACAGGAACTATAGTTTAATCCCGCTTGTTTCCGGCAGCAGTAGCTAGTGTAGTCTTTGCTGTTTTACGCCAATACGTAGAATTGTGCAGGAAAAGTCCTGGAGGCAGGATTTGTGCGAAAATTAGGTGATCGTGGTGTGGGCGGTCCTTTCAGCTTGATGCATGTGATTCAACAAGGTCCTGTAGCCTACTGTACCTGGATGACGGGGTCTCGCATAGGCTCCACCTAGTTTAGGGCGGTGCTGAAGGCGCCCGCGCAGTTTTGTCACAGTGATTTAACCAGGTCCAAGGAGCAACTCAATAGTTTTCTTGCCTCAAAGACTGTAAGGTAAGCTTTCATTTTCTTATAGCATGCATAAAATCCAAATAGCTTGTAACCAAACTGTAGGCCTACCCTATGTTTTAGTTAAGTTTGTCTCTTCCACTATGATTCTTATTTATATCGCTGGCCCCAAGTAGGCTGCTGTAAAATAAAAATAAAAAATTTATTAACGACTAGCTTACATTATTAATTTCCATAGGCTTCTCTGCTATTTTTTCAATTAGGCTACTACTGGCCGAGTCAATTTTCGGATGTTTCGCTACACTTTTCAATTCGATTAAAAGTTCACCTTGGTCAAATAAACATTTGACATAAAAATTAGGCTGTATAATTTATTTATTTGTATATATATATATAATTTGTTTTTCAATAGAATGCACACGCTCACAGCCACCTATTCGGCTGGCCAAAGACTTTTGCAAAGATGGTAAAACATTCTAATTTCTGTGGCTCATATCATTACAGTTTTTGTTTATTGGCCTATACACTCCAAGGAAACGATTATAATTTCCTTTTTTCTTTTACAGACCTACATGACACCACACAATCTGCTCTTCCAGTGGAGGATGAGGATGCGTGACCCCACTTTCACACTTTACTTTTCAATGTGCACTGTTTTTAAATAGTTACATATTTAATTTATATGTTTTATTTGCTTTTTTTGGACCTGGATTTAGCTCTTCTATATATATATATATATTCCTTATCTTATTGTTTTGCTTGTAATTTTAACTTTCTAAATATTTTACAAATAAATAAAAAACCTTTACATCACAATGTCTCCCTAACTTCTGTACAATACCAAACAATAATTGCATTTGGGGTTTTTAGACCTCATGAAATTCATACACATATTTCTTTCAAATACCTTTTCTATTCTTACTTTTCTGTTCCTACATAAAGACTTTTATTGTTACTCAAATCTAATTATGTCACTTTTTTATTAATAAATATATGTAATTTGTGGTAATTTACAATATCTCAATGTTTTGTAGTATATTGTTAACAGTTATTTGGCTGTTTTGACATTTAAATACATTTTATTGAATTGAGCATAACTGGTTACTTGAGACAGTGAAGATAATAAATTATTAAAGATTTTAAAAAATGAACACTATAGGTCACAAACACATTCTTTTGTATTTCTTCAATCGGTTGTAAACAAACTATTATATTAGTCGATTTATTTTAAAAAAAAATGTCAAACTATAATATTAGACTGTATTTTTGAAAAGCAAAGTAAACTATAATTGAATAATTAAGTATTTATTATCATTTAGATTCATCTTTTTATAGGCTTTTTACACGGAACGTTTTAATATAATACGAGTTGTTTGTGTAATTGACTTTTTTCTTTGATTAGTCTGCAAGATAAAAAACAAGCTGTCATATTTGAAAGTGTTATGTAAAGTGCAATGTAACTAATGTGACTAGTTACATTAAAGAAAACTGAACATGGTAGACAACCAATGAGGAGCTTTGGAGAAGCTATTAATGAGAATAAAAAGTCAAACTTAGACAACTTTTCATGCATTGTTTACGTTTATTCTTTTTATTGTATTATCTGTGTAGCCTATTTACATACTAGCTATTTAAAACGAATTGTTTACATTTATTATTACATGGAGAATAAATTCATTTTGTAGAATTTTTTGTGTGTGTCTTCACGAATACACAGCTACTAGAGTCAACTGCCGGTGGCAGACAGTGATTAAGCTCATTCTTTTGTCTCTATACAAAAGGAGACATTTGCATAAGCTATGCGAACATTATCGCCTCACTAGGTCAATGCCAAAGTTACGTGACCTTTAAGCATTAAGCTTTCACTTACCGTGTGCTTGTCTTTTGTTCAAATAATTTTCTATTCAAAAAAAGAGAAAAAGAAAATGCATTTAAAAGAATTGTTGCACGCTTTCGAGAGTTACATCTCATATGATCCATCCACATGGAACCATAAAAACTCAATGTTCAATGTTTGCATCAAAAGAAATGTGATGAAATAGTGGAACAACATTTAGTTTATGAAAAAAAAGTCACTGGAAAGTACAGGGAGAGTTTACAAAAGCATCAGATGTATTTAAACAATAGTCAAAGTGTTAAAATACATTTTCATTGATCTCTTTACTTCTTTCATTGTTGCTTTTGAAGTAGCTACACCACACCAGACATGCTTAGGTATTTCACACGTCTGCTGGTTGGAGACAGAATCTTGATCCTTTGAAAGGCTCTCTTGTATGTTTTTTCTTTTCTTTCCTTGATAGTGTCTCCGTTTGATATTGATTGCTGTGCAGTTTATTATCAAAACAACAGAGTAAAAAAAGCGCTTCCTGTTTGTCCTCTTTATTTTTGCAAAAGCACAACGTTTTGTTGTTATTGTGTTTGTACAGGATAGTAGACCATTTACTCCTATTTGTACGACTTAAAACGAAGGAGTTAAAATCTTATGGAAGAAAAGTGAACTTAAAGTGCGGGCCACAGTTGCCAACTCTCGCGAGACAAATAAGCAACTGTAGCTTCAAAAACAAGCCCAAAACAAGCCCAATATTATTAGATTATTTAGTTTCAGCATTATCATTTTTTTTTATTACCAATAAATGAGCCTGCAACATATTAAACTGAAACCACTCCTTTATTAGAAAAGGATAAACGGATTAGGAAAAAAGGATTTAAAAAAGGAGAGATGGAAAAGGACAAAAAGACAATCAAGAAAAGACGGTGATATGTAACACACACACACATTATATATATATATATATTTATTTATCTTAATAAAATAAATTTGACCCATATGTATCTTATGTTAGTATAGACTAGTTTTTTTTTTTTTTTTTTTTTTTTTTTTTAAAGCCTGTGATAATTAATATATTACAAAAACATTGTAAAAATTACAAATTTACCTTACAAAAGAAGGTCATCCCTCTTCTCCCCTGCACTGTCCATCATCTCCCCTATGATCTCCCCAACGTCTATCATTGGATTACAGCGTCGCGCGCGCGGCTGCCTGCACGTTGACCAGGATTTTTCTCCAATAAGGGGGCGGATTCGGCGGAATGTTTTGACGAATTACGCAATAGCACTTATACAATTGCACTGATTGGCTATGGCTTTGAGCAGACAGTGTCAATCAATGTTTTGGAGATTGAGAAAACGGCAACCGTGACCATAGATGTAAAGAAAACAAAGTTGCTTGTCAGATTTTCCTAACAAGCAACCATATTTTTTTAATAAGCCCAAAAAAACGCAACCCGCAACCCGTGCTTTTTTAACGCGACTTACAAAAAAAAGAAGCCCAAAGTCGCGTATTATAAGCGGACTTGGCAACTATGGTGCGGGCGTGTTCGTCCCGGTTTTAGAACCATGCATAGCGTTACTCGCCCAGGTGTTTTATAAACTTTAATATTTAAAAGAAAAAATAACAAAATGGCTGACATTCATCTGGGATTAAAATAATTCAACAGATGGATATTTAGGTCTATATCCTGCACTGTAAAAAATCCAACTTACAAAAAGTTAAACTAATGAACATATTTTAGTTAACTGGACAATTAAATGCAAAAAAGTTGGCTTAACCAGTGAAAAGAAGTTGGTTCAACAATCGTTGGACTAACCTAGTATTAATTGTTAATTCGATTTGTAAATGTAAGTTAACAAGCATACAAGTTGGGTAAAAAGGTTGGAGCATGCGCATTGTAACGACCACGAAGTTGGCGCATGTGCAATGAAGCGCGCGCCAACTACGAACCTACGAATAGACAGGACGAAGGAGCCATTTTGAGCATCTGAGTGCGAGATCTACGGACCTAATCACAGCCATCGTGTTTCTTCTTTCTTCTGCTTTACACCGCGAAAGCCATCGTTTTATGTAAGTAACAAGTATATGTATTTATATTGAAGACGTTTGTAAAAGTACATGTAACATATCAGCTTGATCGCAGAGCCCTGTTTACGGCTATTCATTTTTTTCACGATCATTGTTTCATCTTTAGTCTCCCAACTTTAGCATTCAGCATGTAAAATGTTTAGAATAGAACCTGGGTAATCGTGGTAAGTTAGGAACAGAAGTTCTAAATCGCCACTTATTATTTTAAACTAACTTTGCCGATATAATGCACTAATAAATGTAACGTTACTATTTAATTTGGTAATTTTTTTGCAATACACCAAATACATATGTTAAAGTCGACTCTTTATCTTAAATTTAAATTCACACACGCTTTACAGTGGCCTAATATTTGAATTTCACGTTTCAGACTGAGCTCAAAGTGAAAACTTGCACATGTTTTATCTGTGCCCTTCCAAGCCGACAAGACTGCAACGTCTCATTTAAAGTAAGTATCATTTTATGGAGTTGATTTAGATTTAATTATTATTAACACATGCAGAAAAATCAATGCTATCCACAAACATGCATTTCAACTGTAATTAATTTGATTGAATTTGAACCACAAATTGTGATACATTAAAACAAAAGAGATTATTTGTACAAATCTCTGCACATTCATTTAATTCTAATTTTCACAGACACAAGTTGAATGCTTTTGTTTGTGGATTGCAAAATAAATTTGCAAATTGGATCAAGTTCATGGATTTGTGTGTATTTAAAGTTGCAATATGTAACTTTTTTTTTCAACAGGAAAAGAGGAGGAGATGACAGGAGAAGTACTGTTTGGAACAGAAATGAAAGATCATCTCAACAAGCTTGATTAGCAGGTAACTTGTTATGACCATCATGTGTCAAAGTTACCAATAGATAGATAGTTTAAAAAACAGATTTAACAGATTTAGCCATTTGCTATTAAATAAAGAACATTTACTGAAGATATTTTTGAAGGAATATGACAATGAATGTCAAGTATACACTGGCTGATTAGACTGATTTTGGACCTGAACTTAGAATACTGCATACAATACTGATTTTATATTTAACCCATCTAATTTGATTCAGTGGCTCATTAGCAGAGGCTCTATAACTTCAAACATACATGCAAACTCATAAAAAGTTCAAATAATAACAGTGCATTAAAAAAAATGTTTTTGTTGTTTTGTACCCATTTTTTTTAGACCACAAATATTGTGACTCACATAAAGCAAATTGTCCTGGAAGGTCTCCCATGTTTCTCTGTGAAGATTCCTCTGCACTTTTTAAAACATGCCTGGTGAGTATGTTTTTATTATTTAAAAAGATATACAACATCTTGCCACATGACCATGAGTGACTAATAGGAATGTGAATTTTTGTGTTAACAGCAAACAGATTGTTTTAATGATTCATTGGTTTTTGATTCAAAGTATATTTTTGCAAATACAACATGATTAGGGTCTATGATTAGTTTTTATACTTTTAGGTGAAATAGCTTATTCAGGGCAGTACTAAATTGAAAAAGAAAGAATTGTTATTTGTGTGTATTTAAATGCATTTACTATATAAAATGATAAACATCTAGCAGATTCTGCAAGTGGGATGCAAACCTATGGGCACATTGTATCTATAGGATTGCTTTATGGTTCCTTAATGTATATATTTTTTTGTTTTTGTTTTTGAGGTTAGTGTCAAGTGATATTGATTTATTCTTTATTATTAGGACAAGACTCAAGAGGACAGACGGACCAGAGAAGGTGGGAATCCTTGTGGTAAATGAAGATGATGTTCCCCCAGCACACTGCCTAGTTTTGCCATTTGCTGTTGTGTTGGAGGAGGTGATTGTACCGAGAGATGCTCCAGACTTGCAGTCTGCACTTGCAAACCTGTTTGGCCTTGTTTGCCTTGGACTTTGAGTACCCAAAACAACTGAAATACACTTTGAGAAGGTGTTCATGGAGATGGGCACTCATTGCTCTGCTAGGGTACAGTCCCTCAAAACTAAGCTTTTACTGTCTGTGACGGTGCATTTGTGAACTTGAGGCTGTGATAAACATTGTGCCACTGTTTCAGCAAAAACGTTAACTTGCACTTATAAATAGAAAGCTGCTCATTTTGTAACATGATTGAACATTTAAAGTATTTAGGATTACTTGATTTACTTGTGATAACACTTTGAATGTTAAAGTCCTCTTAAAAAAAGTGTTTTATTATTCTGCCTACTCTTTGTATACTTTTTTATTAAGGAGAATGGCTAAAGTGTTAAACAGTTTTTTCCATTTCCACACCAATGTATTGCTGCTGATTTAAAATAAAACCTGGACCACAATATCAAACCTGTAGTTTTAGCGTTATTTTTTAACCTTGTAATAATGTTGATTAAAAACACATTTAAAAAATAAAATAATATTAAAAGTTGAAATTTTATAATTTTCTGAAATTTAACTATAAAAACTTAATCAGTTGAACAAAAGATCTTAAGTTGGGAGACATGTGCCCTTACTCAGTGAATTGAGTTAAGTGAACTACATTGTTTAAAAGTTGAGTAAACTCAAAAAAGCTGTGCAGCAAGTTGCCTTACAATTTTAAGTTATGTCAACTTTTCTTTTTTTACAGTGTGGTCTATACCTACTGAGTAGCATAATTATTATACAAACAACTGATTAGACATAATACTTACAAGAACAATATATTGGTTATTTGATAATAATGAACAAATAAATGTTTCTAGGAAAATGGAAGTGAAACATTCATCGGAAGTCATAGTTCACTAGGTCAGCGCACAAATTACAAATGAAAATAATTCATGCAATTGTCACGTGACATGGGGGCTTGAACAGTCTTTTGGCACACGTCTGCACACGCACAATGACATTTACTTTTTTCGTACCAGTAATTCAGTAAAAATACAAAATGAACTAAATGAAATAAATTATAAAAATAAATCAAACCAAAGAAAATAAATCTTCGGAGGAAAAAAAAGCGAGTGTCATGACGAAATGCGCCTCAGGAATCGTCAGCTTTGGAGAAGCTATTAATGAGAATTAAAAGTCAAACTTAGACAACATTTGCATGCATTGTTGTTTACGTTATTCTTTTTAATGTATTATCTGTAAAATGTATTTAAAAATAGTTTACATAGTATTTTAAACTAATTGTTTACATGGTTTATTATTGTTGGAGAAGAAATAATTTTTTTAAGATTTTTTTGTGTGTGTCCCCAAATACACGCTAGTATAGTCAACTGCCGGTGGCAGACAGTGATTAAGCTCATTCTTTTGTCTTAATAGGCAAGAAAAGTAGTTTGTTTAGGCTGGGTTGTATGAATTACAAACCTGCGCACATATTTTAAAAAGCACATAACTATAGAATTCTGAATGAGCATGTGAACGCCGTCAGTGTTAATCACAGGTTCGCGTTTAAAGTCTGATCATTTCGACGGAGGTGAATCAATCAAAGTTAACTTTAGCTGGAAGTAACATTATTCAAGAACCGCTATAACGCCAAAACAATCTGTTACCTTAAATTATATGTTTATCTCTGTAAAGCTGCTTTGAAACAATCCATTGTTAAAAGCGCTATATAAGTGAAGATGACTTGACTTGACTTAACAAAAAGACACATTTGCATAAGCTATCGCCTCACTTGGTCAATGCTGTAGTTACGTGACCTTTAAGCATCTTTAGGTTAGATGCCAGATTTTTTTAAAGGTTTAAATATATAAAAACAGAAAGATTTTTTTTACATTAAAAAACGTGCAATGAAAAACAGGAATAGTTTAACTTTGTAATGTCATTGCATTATATAACAGTAAGATAAAATAATAGACCAGAACTTAAACGTTTAATTTAAATAAACAAAATATTTAAATAATTAAGTGATGCTTTGGATGAACACTATATAACATAATTTTCGCTTACGTAAAATATAAAATTATAACAGCTTTTGACAGTGCCTCACAAGCTCAGCTTCGTGTTGGTCTTCTTACCATAACAATAGCAGCTTCTGTTTCGCTCATTGCACATAAAAAAAGCACCTGTTTTGCTGAAGACGTGCTTTTCTATGGCGACCAACTTTTATGTTGGGCTATCTATTGGCATTAACCATTAATAAAATCATTATAGTAGCCTAACACCTGTATAAAATCTAGTGATCATGGCATTTAAAAAAAATAAAAAAAATAATGATTTACAATTACTATCCTGTGCTTTGGTTGCATTCTGGTGGAATTATTAATAGTACATTAGAATACCTTCATAGCGGTAAACAGAGTATCTTCAATTGGTACCGAGTGGCATAAGACTTGATAAACGCGCGTTCAAAATGATCACGATAAAACAGGTGCTCGCACATTCGACCTGGGGACTGGTTTATAGTAGCCTGTATTCGTGTTCGAAGGTGTCATCTCCTCGTACGTTCACGAAAAGTACGAAGTACGAACGCAGTGCTTTCCATCTTGAGATTCAGTGGGGAGTGCGCTCTGGACAGCCATATAGTGTCTTATTATTCTAAATAATTGAATTTATTGATCAAATTTACAAATTAAAAATGAAAGATGAAGCATTCATTTAATAAGACTAGACTGGTGCCCTGCAGATATTACAATATGCAGATTTAAATATACCACTGTCAATTTGATGTGTGTGTGTGTGTGTATAATAAAATCATTTAGTCACTACAATTAAAACTTGAAAGTGTTTGCTTACTAAATTGTGAGCAAAACGAAAGTTGCAAAGATCAGCAACAGGAGTCAAAATTCATTAATCACGAGAGAGAAGAGCTGACTGAAAAAAATGATGACGGAATATTTTGTGTAAAAGCACCTAAGCGAATCTGTCATTTACGCTTTTGTTGTTGTGTTTTCCCTGAAAACCGGAAGCAATCGCCCCCGATATGGCGCTAATTTTAAAGTGACACTAAAAGTATGCGGCTGCACTGGCATTCCTAACGGTGCGCGTCCATGGCGACGAGCGAGCAAAACAGAGCGAACGTTTTTTTCATTGCGAGCGCCACCACTATAAATGTCCGTGCGGACGTCCTTACTTTACTTTCACTTTTAACTTAGCGATTTAAAAGCCCCCGGCGGTGTTACACGTCAAATAACCGGTGAGAAAATATTCTCGGAGTCACATACCTAATATATTTATATTTAATTACAATAGCCATACCTGATAAAAAGTTTTATGTACTGAGTTGATATCATTTTGGACACAAGAGGGCAGTATAGCCCTATGTTTTACTTGATGTATTTATTTTTTAACTGAATAACGCATTCTGGCTGTTTTTAAACTTGTACATTATTCTTAAATTGAAAACAAGAATAAAATGGGTTTAGTTCTGATATTTGTATAATTTTATCTAGAAATAAATGGTGTATAATTATTTTTTTAGAAGATATGAGGCTTTTAGTGTTTACTTTTTTGACATGACTTTTTGACAATACATTTTAAATATATGGGTTGTATGCTATTTTTTTATATAAAAAGATATATATCCAAAAAGACAAGGCCGAAACTTTAACAAGGGTTAAACAATCACTGTAACAGACACAATCACACACACACACACACGTCAAATCACTTACATTTTAAATGCAATATTGACTTTTTTTCTGTTTCAGCAGCGAAAATAGTTAAACAAAGATCACAGCAGAACCATCGAGCATCTCACAGCAACGCGTTCTCATTACTGAATGATTCAGCATTTTGAACGAATCGGTTGACTCAAAGATTCAACGACCAATCCATAATCTGTCTCATTCATGAATGACTCAGCCGTTCGAACGAATCGTTTGAACGAATGAATCAATGACTCACTCATTAAGACGGTCGCCTGGCGACACCTAATGACGGTTTAGTGATATGTTTAAAAGTATCATTCTTTCCAACGATTTTTAATTGACTCATATTTGAAACATAAGCTATATATATATATATATACACACATATATATACACAAAAATAAAATAAAAACACATTTGAAGCGTGTTTGCTTACTAAATTGTGAGCTGAACGAAAGTTGCAGCAAATATCAGCAACAGGAGTCAAATTTCATTAATCATGAGAGTGAAGAGCTGACTGAAAAGATGATGACGGAATAGGCTATTTTATGTAAAAGCGCCTATTTAAGCGAATCTATCATCATTGTATTCTTTTGTTGTTGTGTTTTCCGTGAAAAATAATAGACTATTGAACTCACAATTCAAGCAATTGGCCCCCGATATTGCACTAATTTTAAAGTGACACTAAAAAGTATGCGGCTGCTCTGTCATTCATAACGGTGCGCGTCCATGGCGACGAGCTAGCAGAGCTGAGCGAACGTTTAGTTAATTTCTACTTCCATAGGAATTCATTCGAGCGCTCTGCAAGTGCCACCATTATCAATGTGGACGTCCGTATTTAAAAGCTGTAGGTCCTCAGTCACATACCAAATACATGTATATATAAATATAATTTTGGACACAAGAGGGCAGTATGCCCCTATGTATGATTTTGTGGGTGCATTCTCTCTGTCAGAGAGAGACAGAGGGCGAGAAAATGCTCGAAAACAACCACTTTCAAACTAAAATATCTGACTTCGTGTTGGTCCAAGCTAATGAATGTAAATTAGAAAGTTGTTCGGCTTGATCCAAACAATTTACATACCGATTTTTATGATTGTAGATAAAACTATAAAACTAACCCCCCCACTTTTGTCAAAAGGTGGCGCTACTGAGTCCCTACACCAGCCCGTTTCTGAAACTTTGCTCATGTCTACTGGCTAATAAATGTGATCTGTCTGTTGAGTTTCATATGCAATTTCAAGCAATTTCAGGCATGCTAAGAGTCTCAAAAGCATAAAAAAAAGAAGATTAAAGTTTGATGCGTTGCCATGGCAACAGTATCTAAGATATCAATAATCCTTTCACAGGTCTACATCTGGCGTGTGTCTACATTATACACATCAAGTTTGAAGCAAATCGGGTAAAAATAAGAGGGTGATTTCAAAGCATTTTGAAAGTGACACACTTCCTGCTGCCAGTTGGTGGCGCTATAACTTTGACTCACAATAGTCCCATCCATGTGATCGGCCTCTTACAGCGAACACACTGTTGAAGTTTCATCAAGATCAGTTAATGTATGCAGAAGTTATAACACACTTCCTGTTTCCATTATTCGCCATAAATTAGTTTCCTCGCCACGGCCAAACCGTTCGAGATATCAAAAATCCCCTGGCAATTTTTCATCCTCAATGTCTTGACATCATGCTGACCGAGTTTCGTTGCGATTGGTTGAATTCTCTAGGAGGAGTATATCGAATTCCAGGGGCATACGCTTCCAAACAAACCATAATAGCCGACTTCCTGTTGGGCTGGGGTAAAAAGTAAAAGTACAAAGGATATATGAACCGATGAGATCTATATGTCTACCGAGTTTCATATTATTACATGCAAGCGTGTTTGATTTATGGACCAAGTTTTCGCACCCCGTTCCAGGGGGCGCTGTCGAGCCCCCCTGCCACGCCCGGGTACCATCTTAAGCCCGGCCCTGATGGCCGTGGGTTCTGACCTGTGTGCAAAGTTTCAAGAGTTTTCGTGCACGTTAAGAGCCCCAAAAGTGCCCGAAAAGTCGTTAGAATAATAATAATAATAATAAATATAGCTGCGAGCAGCGATTACGGGCCCAAGCCGGTGGCACCGCAACCCTGGTGCACCAGGGTGGCGGTTCCGCCGGCTTTGGCCCTTCATCGCTCCTCGCAGCTATATTTATATATATATATATATATATATATAAAGCCGGTGGCACCGCCACCCTGGTGCCTTTAGGGTTATTATGCACAACGTGCAAAAACGTAACCCTGCTTTGACTGTCTTTTGACTGATTTTTAGATACTAATATAGTATCTAATGAATAAGTACTAGTATCTTTTAAAAGGTACTAGTCCCTAAGGAATAAGCATTAGTATCTAAAGAATAGGCACTAGTACCTAAAGAATAAGCACTAGTCGCTAATGAATAAGTACTAGTACTTAATGGAATAGATACTAGTATCTAAAAAATAAGTACTAGTAGCATGAAAATAGAGACTAGTAGGTTAAAATGATTAAATGTTAAAACGGCTTGCCATATTGGCTCAGAGAGAGAGAGAGAGAGAGAGAAAATGACCTTTTAAATACTAGTACCTATTAATAGATACTAGTATTTATTCAATAAATACTAGTACTAAGTCATTAGATACTAGTACCTATTAAATAGATGCCAGTACTTATTCATTAGCTACTAGTACGTATTCAAAAGAATATCTAAAGAATAAGCACTAGTATCTAAAGAATAAGCACTAGTCGCAAATGAATAAGTACTAGTACTTAATGGAATAGATACTAGTATCTAAAAAATAAGTACTAGTAACATGAAAATAGAGACTAGTAGGTTAAAATGATTAAATGTTAATACGGCTTGCCATATTGGCTCAGAGACAGAGAGAGAGAGAGAAAATGACCAAGGAAAACAAATATATTGTTCTAAAAGAGAGAGATTTTTTTTTTTTTCTTAGCCCACACTTTTATTAGGTCAGTGACAAAACCCCATTATTGCATCATCTCACCAACAATCAACACAGCAAAACGCTAAAAGTTAAATCCCCCTCAAACACAGCACAACAAACTTCATTGAAACACCACTGCAAAATAAAGGTTCCCAAATCTTGCATCTCCTTATAATACTTCAACTCAACTGAGATCCTAGATCTAATAAATGCCTTAAACAACAGTACACTATCCTGGCAATGCATATTTCGAATCATGTTTTTCCTTGAGAGAGAGAGAGAGAGAGAGAGAGAGAGAGAGAGAGAGAGAGAGAGAGAGAGAGAGAGAGATTGATGGAGCGAGGGGAGGGGAAAGAGTAGGACAGACAGAGACCAAGTTTATGGACCAAGTTAATTTAATTAATAAACTAATTATATAAAACTATTGTCAATGCACTACAATTAAACTGGTTATATGCCTTTACTTTATTAAAAAAACGTATTTAAAAAATACAAGGCTTAAGACATTTATTTTCTTTTTTAATGCAGGCCAAATCACACAGCAGTGAAATGGTTAATCTACACCCCCCCTCCCCCTCCCCCTCCCCCTCCCCCTCCCCACACTCACAGACACACACAGACAGCAGGCACAGAGAAGTAGGCTCAGAGAGAAATTACCGTATTCAAACCAAAAAATTTTACTTCCTCTTGGTCGTTGCTAATGACTGTAAATTAGAAAGTTGTCTGGCTTGAGGAGAACTATATAAATACAGATTTTTGTAACTGTAGATGAAACTAACCCCCCCCCCCACTTTTGTCAAAAGGTGGCGCTACTGAGTCCCTGCGCCACGCCCGTTTCTGAAACTTTGCACATGTCTACTGGCTAATAAATGTGATCTGTCTGTCGAGTTTCATGCAATTTTAAGCAATTTCAGGCATGCTAAGAGTCTCAAAAGCATCCAAAAAGAATATTAAAGTTTGATGCGTTGCCATGGCAACAGTATCTAAGATATCAATAATCCTTTCACAGGTCTACATCTGGCGTGTGTTTACATTATACACATAAAGTTTGAAGCAAATCGGGTAAAAATAAGAGGGTGATTTAAAAGCATTTTGAAAGTGACACACTTCCTGCTGCCAGTTGGTGGCGCTATAACTTTGACTCACAATAGTCACATCCATGTGATCGGCCTCTTACAACGAACACACTGCTGAAGTTTCATCAAGATCAGTTAATGTATGCAGAGGTTATAACACACTTCCTGTTTCTCTCTTCGCGCCATAATTTCGTTTCCTCGCCACGGCCAAACCGTTTGAGATATCAAAAATCCCCTGGCAATTTTTCATCCTCAATGTCTTGACTTCATGCTGACTGAGTTTTGAGCCATTTCTGTGAATTCTCTAGGAGAAGTACTTTAAATTCCATTGCATGCGTTTTCCAAACAACCCTAAATAGCCGACTTCCTGTTGGGCTGGGGTAAAAAGTAAGAGTATGAAATATATATGAACCGATGAGATCTATATGTGTACCGAGTTTCATATTCTTACATGCAAGCGTGTTTGATTTATGGACCAAGTTTTCGGACCCCGTTCCAGGGGGCGCTGTCGAGCCCCCCTGCCACGCCCGGGTACCATCTTCAGCCCGACCCTGATGGCCGCGGGTTCTGACCCGCGTGCAAAGTTTCAAGAGTTTTCGGGCACGTTACGGGCCCCAAAGTGCCCGAATAGTCGTAAGAAAAATAGAAAAAAAAAAAAATAAAATAATCCTAAGGAAAACAATAGGGCTCTTCGCCCTTTCAGGGCTTGGGCCCTAAAAATAATCCTAAGGAAAACAATAGGGCTCTTTGCCCTTTCAGGGCTTGGGCCCTAATAATAATCCTAAGGAAAACAATAGGGCCTTCGCCTTTTCAAGGCTTGGGCCCTAATAAAGAAGAATAGCAAATAATCCTAAGAAGAACAATAGGGCTCTGCGCCCTTTCAGGGCTTGGGCCCTAATAATCCTAAGAAGAACAATAGGGCTCTGCGCCCTTTCAGGGCTTGGGCCCTAATAATAATAATGCGGAAGAATAATAATAATAATCCTAAGGAAAACAATAGGGCCTTCGCCCTTTCAGGGCTTAGGCCCTAATAATCCCAAGGAAAACAATAGGGCCTTCGCCTTTTCAAGGCTTGGGCCCTAATAATAGTCAAATTCCCCAAACCCCCCACACACAGAGACAGAGGGAGAGGGAGGGAGAAAATTCTCCTGAAAATCACATTCAAACCAAAATATCTGACTTCGTGTTGTTCGGAGCTAATGACTGTCAATTAGAAAGTTGTCCGGCTCGAGGAGAACAATATACATCCCGATTTTTGTTACTGTAGGTAAAACTAATACCCCATTTTTGACTAAAGGTGGCGCTACTGAGCCCCTCACCACGCCCGTTTCTGAAACTTTGCACATGTCTACTAGCTAATAAATGAGATGTGTCTGTCGAGTTTCATGCAATTTCAAGCATGCTAAGAGTCTCAAAAGCATCAAAAAAGAATATTAAAGTTTGATGCGTTGCCATGGCAACATTATCTTAGATATTAAACAATCCTTTCACAGGTCTACATCTGCCGTGTGTTTACATTATACAGATGAAGTTTGAAGCAAATCGGGTAAAAATAAGCGGGTGATTTTAAAGCATTTTGAAAGTGACACACTTCCTGCTGCCAGTTGGTGGCGCTATAACTTTGACTCACAATAGTCACATCCATGTGATCGGCCTCTTACAGTGAACACACTGCTGAAGTTTCATCAAGATCAGTTAATGTATGAAGAAGTTATAACACACTTCCTGTTCCCATTATTCACCATAAATTTGTTTCCTCGCCACGGCCAAATCGTTCGAGATATCAAAAATCCCCTGGCAATTTTTCATCCTCAATGTCTTGACTTCATGCACACCGAGTTTGGAGACGAACGGCGGATTTCCCTAGGAGAAGTGTTTCAAATTCCTGAGCATGCGTTTCCAAACAACCCTAAATAGCCAACTTCCTGTTGGGCTGGCGTAAAGCTTAGAGCACGAAAGTTGTTCGGCCCGATGACATCTATATGTGTACCGAGTTTCAGATTATTACATGCAAGCGTGTTTGATATATGGAGAAGTGTTCAAACCCCGTTCCAGGGGGCGCTGTCGAGCCCCCCTGCCACGTCCGGGTACCAGCTTCAGCCCGGCCCTGATGGCCGCGGGTTCTGACCCGTGTGCAAAGTTTCAAGAGTTTTCGAGCACGTTAAGAGCCCCAAAAGTGCCCAAAAGGTAGTAAAATAATAATAAGTCGGAAGAAGAAGAAGAATAAATATAGCTGCGAGCAGCGATTACGGGCCCAAGCCGGTGGTACCGCAACCCTGGTGCCTTTAGTTACCTAAAGGCACCAGGGTGGCGGTGCCGCCGGCTTTGGCCCTTCATCGCTGCTCGCAGCTATATTTTTATATATATATATATATATATATATATATATATAAAGCCGGTGGCACCACCACCCTGGTGCCTTTAGGGTTATTGTGCACAACGTGACACAAAATATCTGCTCGCTTTCTGCCGAACGGCTCTGGTAGTTTCGCTTCAGCACTGATGATGTTGTAGAAATAGTGCGCTCTGGTTGGTCTGGATTATTCGGGATTTTTTATTTTATACAGAAATAAATTCTTTATAATTCAGATGAGAATAAAGTTAGTGTTGATTAAAATGAAGGAAAACAAATATATTGATCTGAAATATAGCACATTAATTTAAAATTTATTTAGGTTCAATTACCAAACATACAATCTTAATTTAATTTAAAGCAAACAATACATTTAAAATATATGGGTTGTATGCACATTTTTTTTTAATAAAAAAAAAAGATATATATCCAAAAAGACAAGGCCTTAAAGGGTTAAACTCTTGTCACTGTAACAGACACAATCTCTCTCTCTCACACACACACACACGTCAAGTCACTTACATTTTAGATGCAATATTGAATAAGCAGAAAAATCGGATTTTCTGCTCTGAAAATATAAATAAGCATAAAAATTGAATAAGCACTTTGAATATTCTAAACAGAATAAGCACTAGTCTCTAATGAATAAGTACTAGTACTTAATGGAATAGATACTAGTATCTAAAAAATAAGTACTAGTAGCATGAAAATAGAGACTAGTAGGTTAAAATGATTAAATGTTAAAACGGCTTGCCATATTGGCTCAGAGAGAGACAGAGAGAGGCTCACCATATTCAAACCAAAATATCTGACTTCCTCTTGGTCTGAGCTAATTACGGTAAATTAGAAAGTTGTCCGGCTCGAAGAGTACAATATACATATCGAGTTTTGTTACTGTAGATAAAACTAACCCCCCCACTTTTGTCAAAAGCATTTAGAAAGTGACACACTTCCTGCTGCCAGTTGGTGGCGCCATAACGTTGACTCACAATAGTTACATCTATCTGATCGACCTCTTACCACGAACACACTGCTGAAGTTTCATCAAGATCAGTTAATGTATGCAGAAGTTATAACACTTCGTGTTTCTCTTTTCTCGCCATAAATTCGTTTCCTCGCCACGGCCAAACCGTTCGAGATATCAAAAATCCGTCCGCAATTTAGCATCTTCAATGAGTTGACCTCAAGCTGACCGCGTTTGGCGGTAAACGGATGCAATCTCTAGGAGAAGTACTTCAAATTCCAGAGCAAGCGTTCTCCAAACAACCCATAATAGCCGACTTCCTGTTGGGCTGGCGTAAAACTTGACCGAGGGAAAGTTGTTCGGCCCGATGAGATCTATATGTGTACTGAGTTTCATATTAATTCATGCAAGCGTGTTTGATCTATGGACCAAGTTTTGGGGACCCCGTTCAAGGGGGCGCTGTTGAGCCCCCCTGCCACGCCCGGCTACCAGCTTCAGCCCGGCCCTGATGGCCGTGGGCTCTGACCTGTGTGCAAAGTTTCAAGAGTTTTCAAGCACGTTAAGGGCCCCAAAAGCCCCTGAAACCTTGAATACCATTAAAATAATAGTCAAATTCCCCAAACCCCCCACACACAGAGACAGAGGGAGAGGGAGGGAGAAAATTCTCCTGAAAATCACATTCAAACCAAAATATCTGACTTCGTGTTGTTCGGAGCTAATGACTGTCAATTAGAAAGTTGTCCGGCTCGAGGAGAACAATATACATACCGATTTTTGTTACTGTAGGTAAAACTAATACCCCATTTTTGACTAAAGGTGGCGCTACTGAGCCCCTCACCACGCCCGTTTCTGAAACTTTGCACGTGTCTACTAGCTAATAAATGAGATGTGTCTGTCGAGTTTCATGCAATTTCAAGCATGCTAAGAGTCTCAAAAGCATCAAAAAAGAATATTGAAGTTTGATGCGTTGCCACGGCAACATTGTGTTAGATATTAAATAATCCTTTCACAGGTCTACATCTGCCGTGTGTTCACATTATACAGATGAAGTTTGAAGCAAATCGGATAAAAATAAGAGGGTGATATCAAAGCATTTTGAAAGTGACACACTTCCTGCTGCCAGTTGGTGGCGCTATAACTTTGACTCACAATAGTCACATCCATGTGATCGGCCTCTTACAACGAACACACTGCTGAAGTTTCACCAAGATTAGTTCATGTATGAAGAAGTTATAACACACTTCCTGTTTCCATTATTCGCCATACATTCGTTTCCTCGCCACGGCCAAACCGTTCGAGATATCAAAAATCCCCTGAAAATTTTTCATCCTCAATGTCTTGACTTCATGCACACCGAGTTTGGAGATGAACGGCGGAATTCCCTAGGAGAAGTGTTTCAAATTCCTGAGCATGCGTTTCCAAACAACCCTAAATAGCCGACTTCCTGTTGGGCTGGCGTAAAACTTAGAGCACGAAAGTTGTTCGGCCCGATGAGATCTATATGTGTACCGAGTTCCAGATTATTACATGCAAGCGTGTTTGATATATGGACAAGTGTTCAAACCCCATTCCAGGGGGCGCTGTCGAGCCCCCCTGCCACGCCCGGGTACCAGCTTCAGCCCGGGTACCAGCTTCACCTTTTCAAGGCTTGGGCCCTAATAATCCTTAGGAAAACAATAGGGCCTTCGCCTTTTCAAGGCTTGGGCCCTAATAAAGAAGAATAGCAAATAATCCTAAGAAGAACAATAGGGCTCTGCGCCCTTTCAGGGCTTGGGCCCTAAATATAGCTGCGAGCAGAGATTACGGGCCCAAGACGGTGGCACCGCCTTGGGCCCTTCATCGCTACGAGCAGCTATATTTATATATATATATATATATATATATATATATATATATTAAGGCATTTATATATATATATATATATATATATATATATATATATAAAGCCGGTGGCACCGCCACCCTGGTGCCTTTAGGGTTATTGTGCACGACGTGCAAAAAAACGTAACCCTGCTTTGACTGTCGAAAAGAAGTGTGCTGTAGAGCTTGCATTGGTGTGGGCTCTGCAAAAGTGCGCATCGAGGGCACATATCAATCACAAAGTATGCGTGAGCAACCTTCTGAAAGGTCAGGTCTACATCCAGGTCTACATCTGCCGTGTATTTACATTATAGTAGTGAAGTTTGAAGCAAATCAGGTAAAAATTAGAGGGTGATTTCAAATCATTTTGAAAGTGACACACTTCCTGCTGCCAGTTGGTGGCGCTATAACCGGGGTTGCGGTGCCACCGGGTTGGGCCCGTAATCGCTGCTCGTAGCTAAAAAAAAAATATATATATATATATATACACACACACACAAACACACATATATATATATATACATGCACTCTTAATTTAATTTAAAGCAACAATTTCAAATATATAACATTTAAAATATATGGGTTATATGCATATTTTGTAATAAAAAATAAATATATATCCAAAAACACAAGGTCTTAAAGTTTACCAAGGTACTCTTGTCACTGTAACAAACACAATCACACACACACACACACACACACACACACACACAGAGAGAGAGAGAGAGAGAGAGAGAGAGAGAGAATTTTTTTCTTTATTTTTTTCTTAGCCCACACTTTTATTAAGTCAGTGACAAAACCCCATCATTGCATCATCTCAACAACAATCAACACAGCAAAACGCTAAAAGTTAAATCCCCCTCAAACACAGCACAACAAACTTCATTGAAACACCACTGCAAAGGTTCCCAAATCTTGCATCTCCTTATAATACTTCAACTCAACAGAGATCCTAGATCTAATAAATGCCTTAAACAACAGTACACTATCCTGGCAATGCATATTTTGAATCATGTTTTTCCTTGAGCGAGAGAGAGAGAGAGAGAGAGAGAGATTGATGGAGCGAGGGGAGGGGAAAGAGTAGGACAGACAGAGACCAAGTTTATGGACCAAGTTAATTTAATTAATAAACTAATTATATAAAACTATTGTCAATGCCCTACAATTAAACTGGTTATATGCCTTTACTTTATAAAAAAAACGTATTTAAAAAATACAAGGCTTAAGACATTTATTTTCTTTTTTAATGCAGGACAAACCACACAGCAGTGACATGGTTAATCTAGCCCCCCTCCCCCTCCCCACACTCACAGACACACACACAGGCACAGAGACGTAGGCTCAGAGAGAAATGACCATATTAAAACCAAAATATCTGACTTCCTCTTGGTCGTTGCTAATGACTGTAAATTAGAAAGTTGTCTGGCTTGAGGAGAACTATATAAATACCGATTTTTGTAACTGTAGATGAAACTTACCCCCCCACTTTTGTCAAAAGGTGGCACTACTGAGTCCCTGCACCACGCCCGTTTCTGAAAATTTGCACATGTCTACTGGCTAATAAATGTGATCTGTCTGTCGAGTTTCATGCAATTTTAAGCAATTTCAGGCATGCTAAGAGTCTCAAAAGCACCCAAAAAGAATATTAAAGTTTGATGCGTTGCCATGGCAACAGTATCTAAGATATCAATAATCCTTTCACAGGTCTACATCTGGCGTGTGTCTACATTATACACAAAGTTTGACGCAAATCGGGTAAAAATAAGAGGGTGATTTAAAAGCATTTTGATAATGACACACTTCCTGCTGCCAGTTGGTGGCGCTATAACTTTGACTCACAATAGTCACATCCATGTGATCGGCCTCTTACAACGAACACACTGCTGAAGTTTCATCAAGATCAGTTAATGTATGCAGAAGTTATAACACACTTCCTGTTTCACGTTTCTCGCCATAATTTCGTTTCCTCGCCACGGCCAAACCGTTTGAGATATCAAAAATCCCCTGGCAATTTTTCATCCTCAATGTATTGACTTCATGCTGACCGAGTTTTGAGCCATTTCTTTGAATTCTCTAGGAGAAGTACTTTAAATTCCATTGCATGCGTTTTACAAACAACCCTAAATAGCCGACTTCCTGTTGGGCTGGGGTAAAAAGTAAGAGTATGAAGTATATATGAACCGATGAGATCTATATGTGTACCGAGTTTCATATTCTAACATGCAAGCGTGTTTGATTTATGGACCAAGTTTTCGGACCCCGTTCCAGGGGGGCGCTGTCTAGCCCCCCTGCCACGCCCGGGTACCATCTTCAGCCCGACCCTGATGGCCCTAATAATCCTAAGGAAAACAATAGGGCTCTGCGCCCTTTCAGGGCTTGGGCCCTAATAATAATCCTAAGGAAAACAATAGGGCCTTCGCCTTTTCAAGGCTTGGGCCCTAAATATATATATATATATAAATATAGCTGCGAGCAGCGATTACGGGCCCAAGCCGGTGGCACCGCCTCCCCGGTGCCTTTAGTTACCTAAGTTTAGTTACCCTTCATCGCTGCTCGCAGCTATATTTATAAATATATATATATAAAAGAAGCCGGCGGCACCGCCACCCCGGTGCCTTTAAGGTTATTGTGCACGTCGTGCAAAAACGTAACTCTGCTTTGACTGTCGAAAAGAAGTGTGCTGTAAGGCTTGCATCAGTGTGGGCTCTGCAAAAGTGCGCATCGAGGGCACATATCAACCACAAAGTATGCATGAGCAACCTTCTGAAACCTAAAATGAGACACCCTACAGACGGTCTCATGGATTTAACGGACACATGAAATAAGCACACAAGACTGAAAATCTGCCGAACTGCTCTGGTAGTTCTGCTTCAGCACTGATGATGTTGTACGAAAAGTGCACTCTAGTTGGTCTGGATTATTCGGGATTTTTTATTTTATACAGAAATAAATTATTTATAATTCAGATGAGAATAAAGTTAGTGTTGATTAAAATGAAGGAAAACATTGATTGTATTGATCTCAAATATAGCACATTAATTTTAAATTCATTTAGGTTCAATTACCAAACATACAATCTTCATTTAATTTAAAGCAAAGCAAACAATACACTTAAAAGATATGGGTTATATGAATATTTAAAAAAAAAAAAATATATATATATACACACACACAGACAGACACACACACACACACAGTTTAAAAGCAAAAGATCTATCTCTCTCTCTCTCTCTCTCTCTCACACACACACACACACACACACAGTTCGATCGCGCCTGCGCCTCTGTCTCTCTCTCTCTCTCTCTCTCTCTTGCGCACACACACACACACACACACTCCAGCATTGCAATCTTGACATCGCAGCCTGTTCATTATGCTGCGTTCACACCAAACGTGAATAGAGTGAAATGTATCGCTATTTAGACTGAATAGACGATGAAGGAATATTTTGTGTAAAAGCGCCTATTTAAGCCAATCTGTCATTATACTCTTTTGTTGAAGTGTTTTCCATGAAGAATAATAGGCTATTGAACTTACAATTCAAGCAATCGGCCCCAGAAAAGGCGCTATTTTTGAAATGAAACTAACGGCTGCACGGGCATTCATAACACACTCACAGTTCGATCGAGAGGGGGTTCAGCGAAAAATCGGCAGCTGGCAGCAGGAAGTAGCTGCCACTGGCAGCCGACAGCATAGACATAATAAATACATTGTATTTATAATGTATTTATTATGTCTATGGCCGACAGTACCTGCCACACTCCAGCATTGCAATCTTGACATCGCAGCCTGTTCATTATGCTGCGTTCACACCAAACGTGAATAGAGCGAAATGTATCGCTATTTAGACTGAATAGACGATGAAGGAATATTTTGTGTAAAAGCGCCTATTTAAGCCAATCTGTCATTATACTCTTTTGTTGAAGTGTTTTCCATGAAGAATAATAGGCTATTGAACTCACAATTCAAGCAATCGGCCCCAGAAAAGGCGCTATTTTTGAAATGAAACTAACGGCTGCACGGGCATTCATAACACACACACAGTTCGATCGAGAGGGGGTTCAGCGAAAAATCGGCAGCTGGCAGCAGGAAGTAGCTGCCACTGGCAGCCGACAGCATAGACATAATAAATACATTGTATTTATAATGTATTTATTATGTCTATGGCCGACAGTACCTGCCAAAAAAAACGGACGTCAGCTGTCGCTAATAACCGGAAGTCAGAGGTGGATGCCGCATTTAGCCAGGCAAATAAGTTATTATATATAAGTTAGTAAATATTTTTTTTAGTTATTTATTCTATTACTAATTATTTTATATTATTTTATTAAAAAAGGTTTATCAAATATAAATCAGGTAACGAAGATCATAGACATAATACAATAAGCTACACTTGAAATTATGAATTTGTACGTGTATAAATATAATTTATGAATGAGTGCAGGCTACATGTTTATTAAATAATTAAATATATACATACAGAAAGAAATGCCTATGTAATCATATTGTATATTTATTAAATATACATAAACATTATTTAAACTTAAATAATAAAAGTCCTGACTAAAAGAAAAAAAGAACATTGTCTCATCAATGACCTTTATTTAAAATCATATTTTGCTATCATTTAAGTTCTATTTTACATTTGTAGTACTACTTTAATACATTCTTGGCTTTGTTTAATAAAGCAGTTGTAACTTTTGAAACAGCTTGGTATTTGTTGTTCTGAAATCAGAATGCTCGATAACAATCCTGACCTAGATGGTAATGTTCGTAGACAAACTTTAAGTTGGCTTGAAAAAGCCTAGCCAGAAAGTTTTAAAATGTTCTAGCATGGCTTAACATGATTTACCATGTTTCTAGTATGGTTTACTATCGCCGGCGCCACCATTGACCATTGGCTGCTGTTGCTTGACTTCCAGTTACATGTGATTGGTTGCTGCTACGTTGGACGATACTGATTGGCTGCCACGAAGTGACAGGTCCCTCCTAATTTGGTAGGGCTGTCAGCTACTTCCTGCTGCCAGCTGCCGATTTTTTCGCTGAACCCCTACTGGTTCGATCGCGCCCGATAGTTCATGAATTTGTTTCATATTTTGGGCGAACGTGAACCGAACGTACTGTATTACTGCCTGATGAACGTTACGGTGAACGCGTTCATTCTGGTGTCTGTGAACGCACGCTCTCTCAGTTTAACTTCGTTCAACAGGGTGCCAGATTTCTATAGATCCTTCCAGGCGAAAACCCGGCTAAAACACGCGTAAACAGGCCTTAATATGTAGCGAAAAAACACCCAATCTGGCAACACCAACCACCAGTGTTGCACCGCGGCCGCCGCATGCGTCATCAAGACAAAAAGCAGCATGTATTCGACAAAGCAGCGAGCGAGGAGGCGTCGTATGATTATTTAAACAAGTTGTATGACAAGGTCAGTGAGGATGGGAAAAATCTTACATTTCTGTGCAAACTTTGCCCGTCGATAAAAAAAATAGCTGTCTGTGGTTGTATATGGGCTGTGGCAATAATAATAATAAAAAAAATAGCTCGCAGCAACATATGGAAAAAAAGAACTATGAACTAGTTCATTTTTTGAAGTATGAACTATGAACTGAACTAGTTCATTTTAAAATTTGTGAACTGAACTTTGAACTCGTTCATGTAGAAAATGAACTTTCCCAACACTGATTATAAATGAATACAGTGAGGTTATGTATTAATACAAAATAAATACTTAAAAAATAGATGCCTATGTAACGGAGTGTAAAATGTTAAATTACTGCATAAATGGGGACAGCGCCATCTGGCTGATGCGTGATGGCATTTAGTGTACGGAATAGGGACCGCCCACAGCAGAGATAATGAGACACGCTGTGGGTAAGTTGCACTTTTCGAGCAGTCGGAGAATTATCAGTTAAAAGTGTCCAAAACACATAAAAACGTCTCGGTTACGTATTGTAACCCTCGTTCCCTGAGTAGGGAACGGATACGTCTCGTCGGAGGAGTTTCCAACGAATTGGGATCACGCTAGGGAGACCAATTGCCTTCGAGTGAATTAAAACGAGCCAATGAATATTGGCATGCAAGACTTGCATTCCACGCCCCGCCTGCCAGTGCGGGTATAAAGCGGAAGCGAGCGCACACATATATGCTTTACGCTGAGGAGCCGGACGGTGTCCAGTCCTCCGCGAAGGTACAGCAAGCATGGCGACGGGACGAGACGTCTCCGTTCCCTACTCAGGGAACGAGGGTTACCATACGTAACCGAGACGTTCCCTTTCGTTAGGGAACTCCTACGTCTCGTCGGAGGAGTTTCCAACGAATTGGGATCCCTAATAAAACGCCATGGTGCTGGCCCCTTCCAGCGCCCAGCCTAGCTACCCGCCTAAGCAGTTTCTTAGTTTTCTTTACGGCGGGAGCTAGCTAGGAAGAGTCACACTGCTGTTCCGCAAGACCCGCTCAGTGGACTTTGGATAACACTGGGGAAGCGTGCCCCGTAGGAGGGGACGCTGCGGAGCCCCTGCCCGCCCGAAGGGAGGCACTGGAATACACGTATGTACTAACCCGTAGGGTAGTGAAACATACGGCAGTCCTAGAGGTAGTCCCAGCCCGAGGGGTGGGAGCGTACTCAGCAAGGACGACAGAACGGGTCTGTCGAGGGAAAGACACGGAGCTAACCCGGAGGGTAGCTGGAACGTGGAAAAAATGGGTCACCGAAGGGACCACTGTAAGGCCACCCAGTCTAATAACAACTCACACGAGAGGTAGTAGACCTGGTGCAGGGCGATCCGCCTCGCCTGGTGCCAGAGGGGTGATGGAGGAACTCACGAGGTTAACCGTTTGTTGGGGAACCAACGGAGCAAAAAAGACGCACGTATCCGGCCCCTGGGGCGGGAATGGCGTAGCAAGCCGACATACCTAATTCCTCGCGCTACTGGCCGTAGCGAGTACACGGGAGGAACCGGTACAACACGGAGGCTATAAAATCTAGCGAACGTGTTAGGTGTCGCCCAGCCCGCAGCTCTACAGATGTCTGTCAGCGAGGCGCCTTGAGCCAAAGCCCAGGAAGCGGCAACACCTCTAGTAGAGTGAGCGCGCAACCTGGGAGGACAAGGTTCACCCAGAGACTCATACGCTCTGGTGATAGCATCCACTAGCCAGTGGGCTAACCTCTGCTTGGAGACGGCCTTCCCCTTCTGCTGGCCTCCGTAACAGACGAAGAGCTGATCTGAGGTTCTGAAGCTTTGCGTTCTGTCGAAATAAACCCGCAGAGCGCGGACGGGACAAAGAAAAGCTAGGGCTGGGTCTGCCTCCTCCAGGGGCAGCGCTTGCAGGTTCACTACCTGGTCCGCAAAGGGAGTGGTAGGAACCTTGGGCACATATCCGAGCCGGGGTCTCAATACAACGTGAGAAAAGGCCGGCCCGAACTCCAGGCACGATTCGTCGACCGTAAATGCTTGCAGATCCCCGACCCTCTTGAAAGAAGCCAATGCTAACAGGAGCACTGTCTTAACTCTCTGGGGTCGGCGGTCTCGCCGGCGATACCAGCTCACTTTTTTCCTTATCAGTGCAAAAGAGACTCAAATTACTCTGTTAATTTTGATCTTACATATAAGTGTTGTACATCATTCGATCCTGTTAAGTTTGTATTTTTTTTGTGGAACCTCATAATAAAATCAAAGTGTTGTGCTTTTCGCCTAATAAAGAAAAATAAACATGATGCGCGTTCTGCGTTCTCTCTGTCAGTGAAGTCCATTCTGAAACGCGTCCGAAAAATCAACTGTAACTCTGCAAATACTCAGTCAAACAGGTACACAGGCACACAGGCATGAAGCCTGAATTGTCTTCTTTTAAACGAAGTAATTTATATAAAAAAATGTTTTTCTCATTTTATGTAATCTGTACGAAAAGAGAGATGATGATAGTCGTTCTCGTCTCAGCTCATTAAAGTTAATTTGACCACGCCCACGGAGCGCGCGCTCTATTCAAACACAAATGCTCTGAGGCGATCCACGCCCACACCAGCTGGATAACCACCGAAAGAGACTCAGATTTACGACGCTGTGAGGAATAATAGTACTATCTTAATAATAATCCTGGAAAAAATTACCTCAGAAGTAGGCTACAGGTAGTTTCATTTGGAGGCAGGGGCGTGTCTAGAGGGGGGGCACGGGGGGGCACCGGCCCCCCCTGGAATATGATTGGCCCCCCCTGGTGCCCCCCCAATCTCATTGGGTTAGATTTACTGTCAACCTGAAAATGCCCACCGCCATTGGACCAGAGCGCTGTCAATCATTGCCTGATTTGAGACTCGAAGCACAGATGCACGTTTTTAAAACAGGAGGAAAGAGACACCACGACGACACGTCAGTGTTTAACGGTATGTACACACTCAATTATATATTCTGAAATATCGCATCGTATGTTAGTATTTAGTCTGATACTTTCGTGTGTGACTGACCAAGCTATGTATTAAGTTAAATATTTTGAAATATCGCATCGTATGTTAGTAGTCTGATACTTTCATGTGTGTGACTGGCCAAGCTATTGCATGTAGGTTAGCTAACGTTAGTAGATTAGCTAACGTAACTGTGGCAAACTACTGAATAGAATTGACTTTGTCAGTGTTATTCAGCAGCAATGCACACATTTGAACATTTTTCAAAATATTTTCTTTTGTGTTCAGCAAAAGAAAAACTCATACAGGTTTGAAATAACTTTAGGATGAGTAAATGATGAATTTTTTTTTTTAAAGTGAACTATTCCTTAAATGTTTTTTTGTTTATTTTAAGGCAGAATTTAGTGTAAAAAAAAAAAGTTAAGAATGAAAAGAGGACAGAGTCAGACACAGCTACAGGACATCCAAGGTTTCTTTAAGAAGAAACCATGTCAGGGACAGTCAGATGCAGTGCAGTCCAGTGCAGGTCAGAGCCAGGATTCCACCAGGCAGGGCCAACAAATTAGCCAGCCTGAGAGGACCAGTGAGGGCTACGTCAGCAGCCACCTATCTGCAGCAACAGGTGAAAGTTAGAACATGAACATTTTATGCATTTTCTTATTTTTTGCACCTTTGCAGCCAGTTCACATGATACCACTTCATAGATAAATATTTAACATGGTATTTGATTTATGTTTTAGATCTACATGGTGATGAAAGCTCCCAAACCTCTGAGGGAGAAGAAGACCAGTCCTTTATCAGGCTTCGCACCAGAAGTGGTTCATATTCCAGAGGTGATAGTGACAGAGAGCACCAACCAGTCCTATCTGGATCAGAATTTGCTGTTCCTCTTGGACCTCAAGGTATATTGACAAATGTCATCTTCCAGTGTTTTTGGCCATTTTACTAGTATGAACATTGTTGATGTTGAAATGACAGGGACTAATCTTTGCTCAATTAATATGTCTATTTATTTAGATATTTCACAATCCAGAGCAGTTGGTCCTGTGCAGCCTAACTTAGCGATGTTTCCTAGAACACCGCAAGGAAAAAAAAGTAGGGCATTTAATTCTACATGGTATAAAGAATATCCATGGATAGAATATTCACAAAGTCAGAACTCGGCCCATTGTTTTGTATGCAGACATTTTTCACTCCCTTCTGTCCCTCAATCTGCCTTCACTTCAAGCTCTGGTTTTGCAAACTGGAAAAAAGTATTATATAAGGACGGTGGTTTTGCAATGCATTCCAAATCAGAGCACCATGTAAATGCAATGTTGGCATGGTCTGACTACAAAAGGGGAGCTGAGAGCAACACATCTTTGTTGAAATCAATTAATAAAGACTACCAAAAAAGAGTAAAAGAGAATCGGGACTATATAAAAACTGTGGCAGATGTTCTCCTGCTTACTGCTACACAAAATATTCCCCAAAGAGGCCATCGTGAGTCAGAGGAGTCTGAGAATAGGGGGAACTTTCTGGCCATATTGGAGCAAATAGCAAAACGTGACCCAATAGTGAAGAAAAAACTGTCCAGCGGAAATGCTAAGTACACAAGTAATACCACACAAAAAGAAATCCTGGAGTGTCTGGCTGAGATGGTTCGACAAAATATCATCCAAGAAGTCAAAGAAAATGAGGCATTCAGTGTTCTAGTTGATGAAACTAAGGACATGAAAAAAAAAGAACAAATTTCTCTGGTCCTGAGATATTATTATAAGGGTGCAGTACATGAGAGTTTTTTACATTTTCAAAAAGCTGATAGCTTAAATGCTGAAGGGTTGACAGAGAAGATCATCAATTGTCTAGAGAGATATGGATTGGATTACAGAAGCAATCTTGTAGGCCAGGGATATGATGGAGCATCTGTAATGAGTGGAAAACATACAGGTGTTTCTGCACGCATAAAGGCAGTGGCAAAACATGCGTTCTATGTGCATTGCAATGCACATTGCCTGAACTTAGTTTTAGTTGATACTGTCAAGCCAGTACCTGAGGCATCATGTTTCTTTTCTTTACTAGAAAAACTATATGTCTTCATGTCAGGCTCATACATTCACCACAAATGGCTTGAAATTCAGAAAGAAATGTATGGAGGTCAGCCTAGAGAGCTTCAGAAGCTTAGCGACACAAGATGGGCATGCAGGTACTTTGCCTGCCGTAATATGATGAACCGGTTACCTGCAGTGCTGTGTGTCCTTGAAGATATTGCTGAAGAGAGAAGTGGGGACCGGTCTGTGGAGGCACGGGGTCTTCTTGCCCAAATTGACTTGCCTTTCATTGGGCTTCTAACGACATTCTGCAAAGTGCTGGGTGACACCAAGCTTCTATCTGATATGCTTCAGTCACCGTCACTAGACCTAGCGAGAGCTGTTGAGCTTATTGAAGCACTTCAGGACACATTTAAGAATTACAGAGAAGAATCATTTTGTGATGAGCTATGGAGAGACATCTTAAATACAGCTCAAAAGTGTAATATCAGCATTGAAAATGTGGAAAAAAGGCAACGTAAGACCAGCTCTAGACTAGAAGGATCTGTAGTGACATCCACTGTTGGCGCGCATAGAAGTGACCAAGATGACAAAGATGGTTTTAGAAAGAACATCTTCTATCCAATCCTTGACTCTGTTATTGGGGAATTACAGAAACGTTTCTCCAAGCCCAACTGCAACATAATGAGAGGTGTTCAAGCACTCCATCCTAACAGCAACAGCTTTCTACAAGAGTCACCTCTTTTTTCATTCGCAGAGATCTACGAGTCAGACTTGGATGATCTGAAGCATGAGCTGCACCAAGCCAAAAGGATTTTGGAGAGGAAAAGGAAAGAAGGTATGCAAAGCCTCACCAGCATATTGGAGTTCACAGTGTTTCTGGAACCTTTCAAAGAGGTGTTCCATGAACTTTTTCGGTTATGCAAAATTGCCATCGCAATACCTGTAAGCACTGCTTCTTGTGAACGGAGTTTTTCCACCCTGAAACTGATCAAGAACCACCTACGAACAACCATGTCTGATGAGCGAATGAGTGACCTGGGAGTGCTCAGTGTAGAGTCACGGAGAGCCAAGTCCCTGGATATGGATGAGTTTATATTCGATTATTTGGTAGCCAGCACAAAAACCGCAGAATACAGCTGTTCTGAGATGGTGCAGTTAACCCACAGGAAAGGACGCATTTCATGCTGAGAATGTTTACACACACACACACACACACACACATTTTTGTGTTGAAAATAAAGCATGTTAAATTACTAATTAATGTCTGTGTGATTTTTTTTTTATTTTTTTTTAATTGGAACAGAACTGTGTTGTCCAATCCATGCAAAATACAAAAATGTAATACCATCTATATTAGGGCACAGGGCATTGCAAAAGATTTTGGAAATCATGCTTAATATTTTCTAAAGTATTAATTTTCAGTTGAATTTTCTGATTGGCCCCCCCCTGACTGGTTCTTGGTCCCCCCTGTGCCCCCCCATTTATAAAATCCTGGAATCGCCCCTGTTTGGAGGAGCAACGGATCCAGCCGAGGAAATAGGTACATTCTTTATTTTCAAGTGCTTTGTGCTAATGGAATAGTGTCTGTAAACAAAAAGACTGTTTGAATCGCGTTTTTGTAATGGAATAGTGTCTGTAAACAAAAAGACTGTTTGAATCGCGTTTTTGTGTGTGAATGAATGAACAGCTTTTACCTAACTATATTCCAATACTGAGATGAGTAAAAATCGACTGAAATATGTTGAAATAAAATATTTTTGTATAAGCAACATATTAAACTGCAAATTAACATTTATATGTCCTAATCATAAAAACGATATGTTACATATGAAAGACAAGATGTCGTTTTTACTGTAAAATACTGCCACATCAAATAAGCTTGTTTGCTAAGATGTTATTATAGTATTTGTTCGATTGTAAGCTATATTCAAACTAATTAATCCGCAACTGTGAAATATGTATGATAAAATGTATACTTTAGTATATAATACAAAGAAAGATTACATTTGAAATATAGTTACATTTTAATTGTTGTTGTAATTGTAACCTTTTTATTAAAATAGCAAAAATATATGTAGGCTACATATAAATAAATCTTAGGTAAATCTTAAAAGCTCAATATAAGCCTCCTCTTTAAATTATTTGTATTGTGTTTTATTAGTGACACATTTGGGATACATTCCCAAACTTTCTGTAAAAACAGTATGATAATTAACTGCACAATTACTATAAATTTTTACATTTGATATTATACAATTTGCAAGCACAATTTGAAAAATAAATAAATAATTGGAACTGTGAACCAATTTTGTTTTATATATATATATATATATATATATATATATATATATATATATATATATATATATATATATATATATATATATATATATATATATTGTCATTGCATTGCATTCTTGTGGCTCAGTGACACACCTGAATGAAAGGGTCATTAGTATGCAGCCCCATTATGCACTCATTATGTGGGCCCATTGTCTTCTCAGGTGTGAATCACAGCAGGTCACACCCCTGCGAATATTGCCTTTCCAAACAAAAAGTGTCATTTTTAAATTTAAACCAATCTATTGTTTAATGTGAATGATAAGGCAGGATGATTTTCAGATCATTTTGAAGAAAAAACTCTAGGCCACAACACCCATTAGTCAAAAGTCTTGTGGACAGATATTTAGTATGTGTTTTGTGGCCTTATTTCAGAAACTTTAAGTTTTAGTTTTTTCAATAACCACGCATAAACAATATTCTCTCAAAAATACAAAAATGTACATACATGTTGATAACACATTATGGTAGCCCTGTGTGTGCTAAATAGAGTGTAATTACACCTTTGCCAGTAATATGTTTATAAGCAACTGAAACAAGCACAAATGTCAGAGTATGTCAAAACATCTCAAGGACCCCAAAAACACCTTGGACCCCAGAGGGTTAATGGACAGGATATTCAGCTCTACTGTCGACAGAGGCTCAAAAGGAGGACTTTGAAGAGCTCTAAGTACCAAAGCTAGGTCCCAAGAGGGTACAGAGTGCAAAACACGAGGTGGATTTAACCTCCTAGCACCCTTAACAGTAGCCTAAGGATGAAATACTACAAGTTATGGTAATTTCCAAATAAGCCTACAACAAATTGTTGGTCATACAGATTAGATATAATCTTTTAAAACTGTAAAAGGCTAAAGTAGGCCTACACTCACAGGCTAAAGACAAAACGTTTTCTCGCTCATGTGAGAAAAAAACGTTTGGGTATTTCTCAGTGAGCCGAGCGGTAGAACTTACGGTTCATCATCAAGATGACACGGGTTCAAATCCCGCACAAACATGGTCTGCTGTAAATTTTATATTTATTATTGCAGAGAGATTTGTCTAGCTCTAAAACTCTGTTACACCATACAGTTTTTTTTGTTGCTTATATTTATAAAATACAATTATCATGCATTTCCATTTTACACTAAGGAACAAAATAGTATCCAACAGAACGACTTTGCATCTGTATAATAATAGACTACCAATCGTAATTTCAAAAGCAGTTCTGTAAAAAAATTAATTATTTATAGCCTATGTATATATATATAGGCTATATTTTTTTTATTTTTTTTTTTATTCCAGGCTCTCACGCCACCCCCGATTTCTCACGCTGAAGTGTCAACCCGGTCGGTCAAATTCCTGAAAGATATAGTTTATCTATAGATCTACCTGTTGAGCCACTCGTGATCGACTAGTTATTATACCGCAAATTAGTTAAAATATCCCGTAATCTATCTAGAGCGAGCGTGCATGCGAGACAGATATTGTGCTCCAAACCGCGTGCGCGCGCATGGCAGAGAGGTCTGTTCCCTACAACCTAGAGTTTTTAAAAACATGGTTTTAAGTAAAGTGTGATTTGCCAGGGGGGACTGGGATTTCCTTCTGGTCTAAACATCCCTGCTTCTGCAGAATTATTTTAATCCCCACACCCCTCCCCCCACAGCTAATCAATGCTAGCCTATAGGCTACTTCACCAATATCAAATATATAAAATAGAGATATGCAACAGGCACGTTTAAACGACAAACAATAAAATCAAAACCAGCATTTCAGTTGTTCATTAGTTCCAGTGGCCTTAATGCATGCACGGCTTTTCAAAATTTCACAAAGCGTGTTGAGATTATTTTGAATTAAATATTGAAGTTTATAATTAAGTGTTTTGGCACACCACGTACGCCGAGTGGCCCTATGCATTTTTCTAAAGTCGGGTTTTATTCTGGCATGGTGAGTTAGTGTTCGACAAACGCGGCGGCGCGTTCATTTAGATTAATTTATTTTTCTCATTATTACAGCTAAAATAACTTAATAGGCAACTCCATAATTTTTTGGTCATACAGATAAGAGTAGAGTAGCTTACATCGTTCAAAACTGTAAACTTGTATTCATATTAGGCTAACGACAAAAACAGTATAGGCTATCTGTCGTCTCTGTCTCCGGGAACTGCGCGTCACAAAAATGAACCGAAAGCCACTTCAGCTCAGTCACGATAAGAAATCGGCTATGTCTAAAGCCTTTAAATGTCTAAATATTTAGGCTAATAAATGTTATCTGATTATGTAGGCTAATCCATATGAAAACGAGAGGTACAGATGATCTACTCAAACATGTAATGTAAGCGCTTCCCAATGAGAAAATGACAAGAGTGAAAATCTCGCTCTAATTAAATGTAGGCTAAATCGCCCTGAATTAAAATGTAAAAACAGATCAAATAATGTATTTGTCGAAATGTTGCGATATTGTTTCATTTAAGTTCATAATTATTCAATAAATGTTATTTAATTTAGCAGCATTACCACGAAGCACCGTGTTTCGATATTTATTTGAATAATACAAAATAAAATAAAAACTTAATTCACAAATTGCATGCCTGGTTGTAAGGATCCAAAGATCCCTGTAGACTTTAATATTGAGTTGAACATTTTGTTCATGACAACAAATTAACAAGCGTTTTTTCAGATTATATTTAGTTTTGCTTGGAAAAAGCTGCCCCAAACCAGTTTTATTTCATCAATTATAAATAATTTAATTCCTTCATTATCAACACTGTCTAGAATAGCGCAAATAGCGCAAAGACTTAACACAAATACTCTTTGTGTTAAGTCAGCCTCAGGCTCCGATTGTCAGGGATGGAACTGGACTCAGACAGGTGGTAAGTGAAGTAGTTTATTAAACAGGTTTTGCAGAAGCAGTCAGAGGTATGATGAGTATGAAGACAGATGATACTTGAATGGTAACTTAACTGAAGATTAACTAGAGTCTCTTTTGCAGATGCAGGTGAAGGATCCCGGGGACGGATGCAGACGAATGGCTGAAGACTGAAGACGAGTACTGAAGGCAAGGTTTGCATAAAGTCCACAGGAAGGCAGGTAAGTAGTGTTGAAGAGTCTGTGTGTCACGTAGCGACAAGATCAGACCCAGAAGTGAGGGGAAAGAGACACTTTATGGGCCTGATGATGGGAAACAGGTGAAGGTGATCAGTGAATGTAGAGTGCCTGCAGGTGTGGGCCAGGGAGGATGATGGGACTTGGAGTGAAGAGGAGGAGCTTAGGTGGTGACTGTGACACCGATAGCCTGTGGGGGGGTTGGAGGGACAGTTGCTGGACAAAGGTGTTAATGTTCCTCTTTCATATGGAGAGTGTCGGATAGCCAGGCTGATGAGCAGGCAAAATTATTGTAAGGATAAATCTGTGTCCAAATGTAGGCCCCATATCTTATTAAATTATAAATATTGTTATTTATTTATTGTAGCCTATTTAAAGTTTTTTTTCACACAAAATTTCAATTGAAGTTATTGTAAGGTGAATTCAACAAGGCATGCTGTGTCTTTGAAGCAACAATTAAAGGCTAAATAATTTTTTCGTGATTTGTATGGCTGACACGCAGCGACATATACAGTATTATCAGCTGTATGATGTGTTTTTACCCTGAAATGTTTAATTTCGAGAGAGACCCGGCACGCGCAGCGAGGGAGACTAAATAAACTTGTTAAAAGGAGATCCAGCGCGAGAGAGGCAAAGACAAATGCATGTTTTTAATTTAATTATGTTTCTTTGGACAATTTTCGTTTTGTACTGTTTTAATTGTTTCATTTAGCTGTAATTTCTTTGGCAATACAAATTTAAAATGTCGCAAGAATAAGATTAGCCTAGTGTTTCTTATTTTGCATCGCAAAAGAAATAAACTCTAAACCCGATGCAACCGTTTTAAATTTAAAAAAACTGTCCCGACACTTTATTTAAACCTTGAAATGTTCGAACTTGGTTTCAAACTTAAGTAATTTTAGTGTTCTTTTACATTACACAAAATTTAGCAGACTAAAGACGAGCTTCTTCATTTTCATTTTCTGATGCAATCGGCTGACAATCTTCCTTCATCAGTTTTTGTCGTTTGTGCAGCGGCTGCGGTTCTAAAGGAATGTAGCAAATTTATGTTGTAATGATAATTAAACAAAACTCTTGACTTTAAATAAGTAAACAGTTATAAACAGTTACCTATTTAAGCATCAAGGTGGTAAAATATAAACGCTGTAGGCCAACATCGGTTAACAACATGTATGCTACATTGAGATTCGATCTCGGGTCGATTGAAGCTCCTCGAAGCTCGTGTTGTTGCATTGATCACTGAGCTACCGTCAGTACGCTGTTAAAGTTGTAAAGCCTCATTGATCGAAAAGCTCGTCGGCTGCACGGTTGAGCACACCCGGGATGTGAATGGCCCGAAGCGACCTCAGATGCTTCTGACTCCAAAGGAGGAGATGGCGGGCGAGTCGCGACATACGACGGGAGCGTAGACCACCTTGATGGTTGATGTACGCCACGGTCATAGTGCTGTCCGTACGGACCAGTACATGCCTGTGCAGAAGCAGCCCCTTGAGGCTGCACAAGGCTAAGCGTACTACTTGCAACTCTAGGCAATTGATGTGCCAATGCAGCTGAGGCCCCGTCCACAGACCTGAGACTGCATGCCCGTTGTACGTGGCCCCCCATCCGTTGGCAGAGGCATCCGTGAAAACCACAGCATGCCTGGACCCTTGAACTAAGGGCACTCCGGCCCGTAGAAAGGCAGGGTCCGACCAAGGACTGAAGGTTTGGCAACAGTGCGGGGTAATGTTGACCCGGAACGTGCCGCTCTGCCACGCCCATCTCGGGACTCGATCGTGAAGCCAGCGCTGAAGCGGTCTCATATGCAACAGGCCGAGCGGCGTTACTGCGGCCAGGAGCCTCTGAAATTGCTTCAGTGGGACCGCTGACCTGCCTCGAAAGGATCTGAGGCAGTTGAGCACTGACTGGACGCGCTCCTCTGTGAGGCGCGCAGTCTGACTGACCGAGTCCAGCTCCATACCGAGATAAGAGATCCTCTGCGTGGGGCAGAGTTTGCTCTTGTCCCGGTTGACCTGAAGTCCCAACCGGCTGAGGTGCCGGAGCACCAGGTCCCTGTGATCGCACAACGGATCTCGCGAGTGAGCTAGTTGAGAATGCGAACGCCATGTTCTCTTAAGGGAACAATGGCCGCCTCCACGACTTTCGTGAAGACGCGGGGCGACAGGGCCAAGCGGAAGGGTAGGACCTTGTACTGATATGCCCGACCCTCGAACGCAAACCGAAGAAACGGTCTGTGTCGAGGCAGAATCGAGACATGAAAGTACGCGTCCATCAGGTCGATCGCTGCAAACCAATCCTGGGGACGGATGCACTCGAAGATGCGTTTCTGCGTAAGCATCTTGAACGGGAGCTTGTGAAGGGCCCAATCCAAAACACGCAGATCCAGGATTGGTCGTAACCCACCGCCTTTCTTGGGTACAATGAAGTAAGGGCTGTAGAACCCAGACCTCATCTCGGCTGGAGGGACCGGCTCGATCGCGTCCTTCGCCAGCAGGGCAACGATCTCTTTCCTCAGGACAGGGGCGTTGCCACTCCGCACTTGGTGAAGAGGACACCCCTGTACCAGGGAGGCCGACGGGCAAACTGAATTGCATAGTCGAACCGGATGGTGCGAATGAGCCACCTGGACGGTCTCGGAAGTGCCAGGCTTCGAGAGACTGAACCAACGAGCCCACTCGGACCACCGGCGTACACGCAGAGGGGCAGCGAGGTGGAAGGCAGGGACCCGCCCTCGGAGGCATTGCTGCGGCCGAAGGTGGGGTCTGTGTGTGTGGTGCAACACTTACCTGCCTCCACCGGGGGCAAACAGCAGGGAAGGCCCGTCTTTCTCTGGGGCGTTCGACTGCTGACTGTCCAAAGGCAGGAGGGGAAACGAGGAGCGAGGCTGGGGGGCGTCGAGTCCTGGCTTACGCGCCTCCTTGCCCGGCGACAGATGAGAGTGACGAGGCCGTAGCGGCGACACTGGCATCTGAGCGCCTTGGCCAGCGACAGACGAGAGCGACGAGGCCGTAGCGGTGTCACTGCCATCTGAGCGCTGGGGCGAGGGGAATGAGAGCAGCGAGGCAACGTGGCGGCGCGCACTGTCATTCTCACCCTCTAGGAGGGGAAACCAGGAGCGAGGCCCGGGGGCGTCGAGTCCTGGCTTCCGCGCCTCCTTGGCCAGCGACAGACGAGAGTGACGAGGCCGTAGCGGCGTCACTGCCATCTGAGTGCTGGAAGAGGGGGGAAGGAATGGCGAGGCATGGGAGCGTCGCTCACTGCAGTCCGCACCTCTTGTAACCCAGAGATGGAAGAAATTGCTCTATTAAAAATGAGGGTACCACTGGACTCAGGGAGCCAGCAGCGTAACAGAAACTGAACAAATTCTCCTCCCGGCCCTCCTCCGGGGGCGGGAGAGGTGAGGACACCATCTCCCTGAGAGCAACCTCCTCCAACCCTGTGTCACCCATCTCAGGGCTGCTGAGACAGGTGGCGCCGTCCTCCTGCGAAAGCTAGACGTCACCATAAAGCTGGCTGACATCTTTTTCACAGGGGGCTGACACCCATGGCGACAAACAGACTGAGGAGAAACCAGGAGTGAGTCGACAGCATATCGGGTCAGCTCCTGGCCTCCTCAACCTGCTTCTGAACTGTGGAGATCCGCTGGGCACAGTCTCCAACAGTGTCGCCGAAAACGGCAAACCCTGCGAGATAGGAGCACCGAGAAAGCGAACTTTGGCGATGTCTCGTACCCCACAAGGTTTAGCCGTGGGATGCTTCTGGACCAGCAGTGTGGACATCGTCTGACCGAGGGCCAGTGCTATAACTTGCACAGCTCAACCCCGACTCAGAACTACCCCTGTGTAGTCAAACCACTAAGGGTAGTGAGAGAGGAAAAAACTTTCTGCAGATTTTGGCATGTTTGGCTTTCCACAGCACCAACATGCTTCCATACTGCTAAAAGCTCTTTCACACGCATCCGGGCAGGCACGGGGGCGGGGCAAGGCGATTACGCGTTGCACTGCGCCCCCAGAGTAGCCCGGGAAGAGTGGCTGTCAAGTCTGAATCTGATTCAGCACGAGCACACGCACCATTACAGTGGGAACTCAGCATCATCATTTCCAGAGTGTAACAGCCCTCTCTCCGATGCAGCGATCGACATCTGATCCTCCCCTGGAGCCCTGAATGAAATAGCCGGTCCCTCATGAGAAGGACCAGAGATTCCACCCGAAAGCTGCCAGGCATGCAAAACAGTGAACGTGGCCATACTTTGATCGCACACGGCACGCTGAGCGCTCAACCCCCCGTTTTTAGAAAGGCAAGCGAACAACGTGCCGACGTGGTCACGCTCTCGTAAGAGAGTATAAACCACCCACGAACACAGTCTCAGCATGTTTGCGATGCGCTAGAGGAGTGAGGGTTCCGAGGAGATGGTCTCGTCAGAGAACGCTCACTGTAATCCTCTAATCACCAATGCCATTAGCCAAAATAGCCCTCCACCGTTGGCCACCAGAAGAGGAACTAGATCGGGAAACAGTCAAAGGCGCAAATCTAGAGCGCCGAATGACGCGCGCTGGGTTGCCGTGACAACCCGCGCTGTCAGCCGGCAGCTCGACGGCACACGGCACGCTGAGCGGCTCAAGCCCCTATGAGAAAGGGGAGACGAACAGCGCGCCGACGGGGTCAAGCTCTCATGAGAGAACAAACCACCCACGAACGCAGTCTCATCATGCTTAAGCCCAGGCACGTGAAACAGTGATCGTGGCCGTCAAATGAGGACAGGAAACGACCGCATCCAGAAACACACGGGTGAAACGTCATCCTGAAAAGGACGCGATCTTCACCCGTGTTGCTCTTTTCACAGAAAACGCTCTCTTATTGTGCTGAAGCACACAGGGATATACGCGGCAACACAGCGGGGAAACTGCAAGCCCGCTGTGCGCACTCAACCGATTACCAGCTGTGACAACAGCTCTTTGAAACAAGAGCAGATCGCGTGAAGCAGCAGCTGGTCCCCGGGAGATCGCGAAGATCGCTGAAGCGCCGTCACACCAACACAGAGAGGTCTCGGAGAAAACAACAGACTCGTTGAGCGTGAAGATAAATTATTAATCTTGAAGCTCATCCACTCAGAGGACACCACCGGTCGGCTCCGAAGCTAAAAGCATATGTGTGTGCACTCGCTTCCGCTTTATACCCGCACTGGCAGGCGGGGCGCGGAATGCAAGTCTTGCATGCCAATATTCATTGGCTCGTTTTAATTCACTCGAAGGCAATTGGTCTCCCTAGCGTGATCCCAATTCGTTGGAAACTCTTCCGACGAGACGTAGGAGTTCCCTAACGAAAGGGAAACTGCTTTATTGTGAATTGATCTTACAATGAACTTGTTAGGCAACTTTTGATATGTGTTTGGCGTTGAGTGTGTCATTTTATATCGAGTTATTTTGACTTTGTATTACGAGGCACAATCGTAATTAATTTGTGCATTGTCTTGTGTTTTATGTAGAACTGATTCATTCTTCATAAAGTGAAACCCCTATTTCCACGTTTATATATCCATTGTGCAGGTAATGTGTTTAAAATATGTTGTTATAATGTGTTTAATGGATTAAATGTTTTATTTTTGTAGTATTGTGTATATTCACCACTAGGTGAGAATGTTTCTCTTTACATTTATTTTAATTGAGATGTTCATCATTTCATTGAGTTGATTTGTGATTAATTCAGTGAAAATGTATTATAATTGTCAGTCTGCAAAATTGTACTCACTATACGATCACAACGCAAAAAGATTAAAAAAAAGAAGGAGTACTGTTTTACATAAACAGAGCAGAGATAATGAGACACGCTGTGGAACTGATTCATTCTTCATAAAGTGAAACCCCTATTTCCACGTTTATATCTCCATTGTGCAGCTCCACCCAGCAGAAAGACCGCCCAGGCAAGACCGTCACATTGGTGCCGTGAAGTTGTGATGCCGCTGTGTTGCTATGAGTCGCGTCTTCAAGCAAGTTGATGGAAATCGCCGTGCTGCTGCATAAGGATTGGAAGCATCCGTCATCAGTTTAACAGCTCGTCCTTGGTTCACAGCCTTTCGTGATCAAGAGACTCTTTGACTTTATCCTTTTTCAGTTTATGGGACATTTCGCTCTTATCATTGACATTGAGTTTATGTTTGTATGTGTGTGTGAACTCGCAGCATATTTTATCACTCATAATGAGTAACAGCAAGAGATATTTACCTGACCAATTCACTCCTAGTCCAGTTGGCAGAGGCAGAGGGGTTTTAGGTGTACCAATTCCCTTTTCAATTGACAGTCCCAATACTGGGAATAGCGATAGCAGACCTGGCATTTCAAGAAGGGTGTGTACTGTAAGAGAGTCAGATACAGCAGACATGCAGTCAGATGTCAATCAAAAGTCTAGAGATTTCAGCACGTCAACACCTAATACTGAACATGGTGTGCCTGATATGTTAGGGCAAATGAGTTCAATTGTCCATCAGATTGGTCAACAGTTAGCAGACAACATTATGTTCCATCTTAGTCCTTTTAGCTTGAACACTGACATGCCAAATAAACAACACCCTGACGATTCCAAGGCTAATAATAGCACTTCAGGCATGGTAAATCTGTCGCAAAGTCAAGTAATTCAGCACAGAAAAGTCAAGGAGCCACCTTCATTCAGAGGGGATAGTTCTGACACAATTGAAATTGAGGAATGGGAGGATCTGATGAGGACATTTGTTAAAAAGAGCAGCATGAATGCTGATGAACATGTGGAGGAAATCCTTGTGCACCTGCGTGGAAAAGCAAAAGATGTAGTCAAGTTCTGGATCAGGAACTGTGATTCTGCCACCACTGTCTGTCCAAATTCTGTCTATAGCCTGTTGCGCAAACATTTCAGTTGTAATCATTACTCACCTGTCCCGCTTGCTGATTTTTACACTACCTTGCCTGAGGAGGATGAGAATCCATACGACTACTGGCTGAGACTCAACAAGGCAGCGGATGTTGCTTCTGAATGTCTGAGAGAGCAAGGTAAAACGCTTGACAAGCCCGGTGTCGAAGTGGTCCACATGTTTATCAGACACTGCCCGAGTAAAGACTTAGCCCTGACTTTCAGGTCCAACCCGATTGGCAAGTGGTCAGCACATGAAGTACAGGCTGTACTTAACGACTATCAGTCTGATTTGTCTTTCAAAGCCACCAGTACAGTGCATCGTAGCCAAAGTGAAAAGGTTTCTGTCAACAAGATTGATTTTAATGCAGTTCCAGTGCCCGCTCACACAGTGTGCGAACAACAAAAGAAAAGTACGGATTTATCTGCTCTTGAAAAAGTCATTGACATACTTGAAAAAGTCCTGCTGACCAACACTAACAGACCTCAGTCTCTTCCAAAACGCCAGCCTTATAGGAGTCTCCCTAGGATTGAAGGTTTTGATGCTTTACCGTGTGCTATCTGCAAAGATGCTGCTCACTATGTCTTAACGCATTGTCGTAAACACCGACTGTGTTTCCAGTGTCAGTCACCAGGTCCCTCCAGACGTTTCTGTCCTGGGTGGAGGAGACAATCGCCTCAGCCTGATCAGGAAAACTAGCAGGTCTGTGCATAAGGGAGGTTAGTACAGACCAGATTGATAACCCTCCCATCTCTGACTCACAAGATTATGAGTCTGTATTTGAGCAGCTCAAACCCAGTGTCTCTCCTGATAAAACTGCTGTCTTTCAAGGAATACAACGAGTCCCCAGAGCCGATTCATTATTTTACACAACTGTATCTGTTGAAAATGGCCCGTCTTTCTCTGCATTACTCGACAGTGGTTCAATGGCCTGCACTCTCAGCGAGGCTGCTGTCTGTCTGTGTTTACGGATGTAAAATGATAATACCTGTGCTGATTGTTCCAGGACAGACAGATGAGATGATCTTGGGCAGTAATGCCATCATGCGCTTATAAGCTCCTTTGCTTCGGCTCACTCCTTTTGAGCAGAATGGTTACTGCTCAAATAAATAAATAAATAAAAGCATGTTGACTCTCCTGAAGAATACAGATGACTACTGGAAATTGATCTCATTTCCAAGCGGTAATGGAGAGAACCAGAGTTTAGAGCAGGGGTGCCCAACCTTTTTTGACCCAAGATCTACTTTTCAAGTAGCCAACCTCCCGAGATCTACCAGTCCAGTGTCAACATCGCAAACCCACACACATTGTTTCCAGCCTGCAGTAACTAATCTCACAACACTTTTTCTTAATAATAATAAGTTTATTTTTTATAGTGCCTTTCAAGAACCCAAGGTCGCTTCACAAAATAATACAAACAGTTGACAGACAAAGAGACAAGCAATCTGCTTATTATAACAATTAAACAAGCAGAAAAGCAGATGGAGACAACCAATAACAACAAATAATTAACATGTTATATAATCAAAGAAAACAAACACTTTAAAAAAGAAAGCATGTAACATAAAAAATGAAAGACAAGTAGTTATTGTTGTCACACAACTACTAGACATCACAACACACACAGACAAATTCCTCTCACACAGTTGCCAGTTTGCATAGTGCGCTGTATCTCTCTCTCTCTCTCTCTCTCTCTCTCTCTCTCTCTCTCTCTCTCTCTCTCTCTCTCACACACACACACTCTCTCACACTCTCTCTCTCTCTCTCTCTCTCTCTCTCACACTCTCTCTCTCTCTCACACACACACACTCTCTCTCTCACTCTCTCTCTCACACACACACTCTCTCTCTCTCTCTCTCACACACACACTCTCTCTCTCTCTCTCTCTCTCTCTCTCTCTCTCTCTCTCTCTCTCTCACACACAGACAAAGCTGTGTTTTTGTGATATATGAGGACATTCCATAGGCGTAATGACTTTTATACTGGACAAACTGTATATTCTATCCCCCTACACTGCCCCTATCCCTAAACCTACCCATCACAGGAGACATGCTGCATTTTTACATAAAAAAAAAACATTGTTTTTTTATGTTTTTTAAGCTATTTGAAATATGAGGACTCATGCAATGTCCTCATATATCACGTGTAAGTTGTAATACCAGTGTAATATGCATGTCATTGTAAGTCCGTCTAATTTGATCCAATGGCGGCATTCAAATTAGCGGTGAAGGTCTCACGCAGTGTTCCGTCTCTTCCAATGGCAAAGGGATTTTTAATTAAATGTAATACATTTTATCTTATGTATTAACTCGTTTCATCTGACTCCATAAAATGAAAGTGTAAATAATGCAAAAACGCCAATGTAAATAAAGTCAAAGTCTGTTAGAATAATCAAATATAACAATTTATTATGTCAGGTAAATGTATTATAACAATTCCATAATCAATTGAAAGATAATCAATGCAAATCATCAAATGTTCTAGAACAAAGAGGAAAATCTTTTACCCGACATGAAATACATGAATGCTGAGTCTCGGCGACTCAGCCTCCATGGGCCGATCTGAGATACAGAAAGAGCCACGATCCCTTGCTCCCTTCCATTAAATAGCCAGACCTCATTTCATATGTAAACCTGTATTCACAGTGGAAATGTACTGTGTTCATCCCCCCCAGACTTACTGGGGGCAGAAGTAAATTTACATGGTACCATTTGCTAACAGTGGAAATTAGCATTGAGTTCACACCTTCTGGGAGTAGGAGACCACATTCATTTGTGTGCCAGATATCCCTAAACTCTTAAAAAAACTTATTACCTTTTGTTTTATACTTTGGGAATGAGACATTTGTACCACTCATTCCTGAGACATTTCAAATGATACCAAACATAATACTCAATGATAATCATTCACATCAAACCATAGATATTCTTATGTGAGTTTTTATGTGTCACTGCGAGAGTGGGGGATGCGGGGAAGAAGTGTGTGTGTGAGAGTTCAAATGTTAATTTGCCAAGGTCCTTTGTCTCATAGACCAGTGGTCTATCTCTTCACCCAGTTTCCAGTTTTCCAGTCTTACATCATTATACACATTTGTGTCCTCATATATCACAAAAACAAAAGCACACAGCCACACACACACACACACACACAGAGAGAGAATGGCAGGGTGCACTCTCTCTGTCAGAGAGAGACAGAGAGAGACAAAATCCACATTCAAACCACAATATCTGACTTTCTGTTGGTTGGAGCTAATGACTGTAAATTAGAAAGTTGTTTGGCTTGACGAGAACAATATACACGCCAAGTTTTGTAACTGTCGGTAAAACGAACTAAGTTATAACACACTTTATGTGTCCTTTTTTAGTCGTAAAATTAATTTCCTCGCCACGGCCAAACCGTTCGAGATATAAAAAATCCGTCCGCAATTTAGCATCCTCAATGTCTTGACTTCATGCACACCGAGTTTGGTGGTGATTGAATGAATTTCCTAGGAGGAATACATCAAATTACAAAGCATGCGCTTACCAAACAACCCATAATAGCCGACTTCCTGTTGGGCTGGCGTGAAACTTAGAGCACGAAAGTTGTTTGGCCTGATGAGATTCATAAGTGTACCGAGTTTCATATTAATTCATGCAAGCGTGTTTGATGTATGGATCAGGTTTTCAGACCCCGTTCAAGGGGGCGCTGTTGAGCCCCCCTGCCATGCCTGGGTACCAGCTTCAGCCCGGCCCTGATGGCTGTGGGTTCTGACCTGTGTGCAAAGTTTCAAGAGTTTTCGAGCATGTTAAGGCCCCCAAAAATGCCAGAGAAGTCGCACACAGCAAAGAACGGGTTAAAATAAACCTGACAAGCCCCCCTTCTCTCACTTACACACATAGACACTGAGAGACTGGCAAAATTCTGAGATTGTCTCCACATTCAAACCAAAATATCTGACTTCCTGTTGGTCGGAGCTAATGACTGTAAATTAGAAAGTTGTCCGGCTCGAAGAGTACAATATACATACCGAGTTTTGTTACTGTAGATAAAATTAACCCCCCCACTTTTGTCAAAAGCATTTAGAAAGTGACACACTTCCTGCTACCAGTTGGTGGTGCTATAACTTTGACTCACAAAAGTTACATCCATCTGATAGGCCTCTTACCACGAACACACTGCTGAAGTTTCATCAAGATCAGTTAATGTATGCAGAAGTTATAACACTTCGTGTTTCTCTTTTCTCGCCATGAATTCGTTTCCTCGCCACGGCCAAACCTTTCGAGATATCAAAAATCCGTCTGCAATTTAGCATCCTCAATATGTTGACCTCCAGCTGACCGAGATTTGTGGCAAACGGATGCAATCTCTAGGAAAAGTACTTCAAATTCCAGAGCAAGCGTTCTCCAAACAACCCATAATAGCCGACTTCCTGTTGGGCTGGCGTAAAACTTGACCGTGGGAAAGTTGTTCGGCCTGATGAGATCTATATGTGTACTGAGTTTCATATTAATTCATGCAAGCGTGTTTGATCTATGGACCAAGTTTTGGGGACCCCGTTCAAGGGGGCGCTGTTGAGCCCCCCTGCCACGCCCGGGTACCAGCTTCAGCCCGGCCCTGATGGCTGTGGGCGCTGACCTGTGTGCAAAGTTTCAAGAGTTTTCAAGCATGTTAAAGGCCCCAAAAGCTCCTGAAACCTTGAAAATCCATTAAAAGCAATAGACAAATCCCCCACACCCCACACACACAGAGACAGAGGGAGAGGGAGGGAGAAAATTCTCCTGAAAATCACATTCAAACAAAAATATCTGACTTCCTGTTGGTCGGAGCTAATGACTGTAAATTAGAAAGTTGTCCGGCTCGAGGAGAGCAATATACATACCGATTTTTGTTACTGTAGGTAAAACTTATACCCCATTTTTGACTAAAGGTGGCGCTACTGAGCCCCTCACCACGCCCGTTTCTAAAACTTTGCATATGTCTACTAGCTAATAAATGAGATGTGTCTGTCGAGTTTCATGCAATTTCAAGCATGCTAAGAGTCTCAAAAGCATCAAAAAAGAAAATTGAAGTTTGATGCGTTGCCACGGCAACATCATCTTAGATATTAAATAATCCTTTCACAGGTCTACATCTGGCGTGTGTTCACATTATACAGATGAAGTTTGAAGCAAATCGGGTAAAAATAAGAGGTTGATTTCAAAGCATTTTGGAAGTGACACACTTCCTGCTGCCAGTTGGTGGTGCCATAAATTTGACTCACAATAGTCACATCCATGTGATCGTCCTCTTACATCGAACACACTGCTGAAGTTTCATCAAGATCAGTTAATGTATGCTGAAGTTATAACACACTTCCTGTTTCACGTTTCTCGCTATAATTTCGTTTTCTCGCCACGGCCAAACCGTTCGAGATATCAAAAATCCCCTCGCAAATTTTCATCCTCAATGTCTTGACTTCACACTGACTGAGTTTCGTGGCATTTCTTTGAATTCTCTAGGAGAAGTACTTTAAATTCCATTGCATACGTTTTACAAACAACCCTAAATAACCGACTTCCTGTTGGGCTGGGGTAAAATGTAAGAGTATGAAGTATATATGAACCGATGAGATCCATATGTGTACCGAGTTTCATATTCTTACATGCAAGCGTGTTTGATTTATGGACCAAGTTTTCGGACCCCGTTCCAGGGGGCGCTGTCTAGCCCCCCTGCCACGCCCGGGTACCATCTTCCGCCCGACCCTGATGGCCGCGGGTTCTGACCCGCGTGCAAAGTTTCAAGAGTTTTCGGGCACATTAAGGGCCCCAAAAGTGCCCGAATAGTCGTAAGAAAAAAAAAAAAAAAAAATATATATATATATATATAGCTGCGAGCAGCGATTATGGGCCCAAGCCGGTGGCACCGCAATATGTGGCGGTGCCGCCGGCTTTGGCCCTTCATCGCTGCTCGCAGCTATATTTATGTATATATATATATATATAAAAACAAGCCGGTGGCACTGCCACCCCGGTGCCTTTAGGGTTACTGTGCACGACGTGCAAAAATGTAACCCCGCTTTCACTGTCGCCCTACGGTCCCATGGATTTAACGGACACATGAAATAAAGACACAAGACCGAAAATTCATATGAAGTGTACCATTTTGGACAGGGCCTATGATCATGAATCACAATAGCCACATATATGAGATCATTTAAATTTAGAATCATTTTTAATGTCATCGGATGTCATAGGTCAATCTGTTTTGCTGCACTTAAATGTGTAAATCCAGAAGCCCAGTATTTATCTGGAGGTCTTTGCCCTTTGCCTGTCAACCTGGTTTGTCTCTGCCTTTTCTGTTCTGCCCTGTTTGCCATTGCTCACCCTGCCTGTCTTGACCTTTCTTAATAAAAAGCTGCAAATGGATCCCCCTGGCCTGACCCTGCCTCGTTACAACACATATGCTGCATCTGCTCGCTATCTGCCGAATGGCTCTGGTAGTTCCGCTTCAGCACTGATGATGTTGTAGGAATAGTGCGCTCTGGTTGGTCTGGATTATTCTGGATTTTTTATTTTATACAGAAATAAGTTATTTATAATTTAGATGAGAATAAAGTTAGTGTTGATTAAAATGAAGGAAAACAAATATATTGATCTGAAATATAGCACATATATTTTAAATTAATTTAGGTTAAATGACCAAACATACAATCTTAATTTAATTTAAAGTAAACAATACATTTAAATACATTTAAATTTTGACTAGTCAGAATGGTGTTGTAGATATCTCAAACTGGAGTTAGGGATAGTCATAATTTAATTGTAGATATCTATTATCAAGTTATAGATATCTTGAAATTCATTTTGATTAGAGATATCTGAAATTTGATATCTGTAACTTTCATTTTATTGGGTTAGCTATGCGCACTGTGATTGGCTCATCGCGTTTGGGGGCGTGGCTTAGCCATAGGTCAATTACGTTACAGATATCTTAAATGATAATACAAACTATCCAAAATATAATTACGACTTGTCAGAAAGACGTTGTTGATATCTACAATGTTAATTCCGGATAGTCAAACTTAGCTTTTAAATGTTAAGAGGGCATGCCATACAGAGACGTAGGCTCAGAGAGCTCACTATATATAAACCAAAATATCTGACTTCCTGTTGGTCGTAGCTAATTACGGTAAATTACCGTATTTTCCGCACTACACGGCGCACCTTCAATGAATGACCTATTTTAGAACATTTTTCATATATAGGGCGCACCGGATTATAAGGCGCATAAGATACTGCAGTCAAACGTTTGACTGGGTTTGCGTTATGCATCCACTAGATGTCAACAAATGTCAACAAAAAAGTCAGATAAAGTCAAACTTTATTAAGCTTTCTGACAACTCCGTTCACTCCCATGGTAACGTTGTTCAAACGTTAAAGGAAAACTCCGGTCAATTTTAACATTGAGCTCATTTTTTGTAAATTTGCAGTGCTGTCCGTACAGATAACAACGACAAAAACCGGTGTTGCCTACACCGTGTTATCCTCTTTTTAAAATTTGCACCCTGTTGACTTAAACGGGAAAAGTTTTAAACCTGCTTTTAGCCTCTTAACAACCTTAATGTGTCATTACAAGTGCACAGCCATGTGAGTGAACACGGTGAATCTGACTCCAGTAAATGTGAAAGATATGAATAAAAATGATGTTTATTCAGCCAGCTCACATACCCGTATTTTCTTCCTGTTTTCGGTCGAAGTCCACAGTTGGCGATTGTCGAGTGCGCGTGCGCGATCATTGGTAACTAAGCAACAGTGGAGACTCAGACTGTCAGCTGTCAGCTGATGACGGTGCTGTGCGGTGTTCTGAGAATATCAGCTCAAATGGATAGTTCGGATAGTTCATCCGAATCAGATGTTGAACACACGGAGGAGGTTTGATCGCGCGCGCGCGCGAACTCGACAATCAACTACTGTGGACTTCGGCCGAAAACAGGAAGTAAATACGGGTATGTGAGCTGGCTGAATAAAGAGATTATTCCTGCCTTCGTGAAAGCTCGGATCACAGTTGAGACTGATATATCAGCCCAGGCATCCACGATCCATTGGCAGATAGTGGCGTTAGTCGCCCGGCGCTGTCTCCCCGTCTTGGTGAACGTGGGTTCACCATCCATATATAAGGCGCTCCGCATTATAAGGCGCACTGTCGTTTTTTGAGAAAATTAAAGGCTTTTAAGTGCGCCTTATAGTGCGGAAAATACGGTAGAAAGTTGTCCGGCTCGAAGAGTACAATATACATATCGAGTTTTGTTACTGTAGATAAAACTAACCCCCCCACTTTTGTCAAATGCATTTAGAAAGTGACACACTTCCTGCTGCCAGTTGGTGGCGCTATAACTTTGACTCACAATAGTTACATCCATCTGATTGGCCTCTTACCACAAACACACTGCTGAAGTTTCATCAAGATCAGTTAATGTATGCAGAAGTTATAACACTTCGTGTTTCTCTTTTCTCGCCATAAATTCATTTCCTCGCCACGGCCAAACAGTTCGAGATATCAAAAATCCGTCCGAAATTTAGCATCTTCAATCTGTTGACCTCAAGCTGACCGAGTTTGGCGGTAAACGGATGCAATCTCTAGGAGAAGTACTTCAAATTCCAGAGCAAGCGTTCTCCAAACAACCCATAATAGCCGACTTCCTGTTGGGCTGGCGTAGAACTTGACCGAGGGAAAGTTGTTCGGCCCGATGAGATCTATCTGTGTACTGAGTTTCATATTAATTCATGCAAGCGTGTTTGATATATGGACCAAGTTTTGGGGACCCCGTTCAAGGGGGCGCTGTTGAGCCCCCCTGCCACGCCCGGCTACCAGCTTCAGCCCGGCCCTGATGGCCGTGGGCTCTGACCTGTGTGCAAAGTTTCAAGAGTTTTCAAGCACGTTAAGGGCCCCAAAAGCCCCTGAAACCTTGAACACCATTAAAATAATAGTCAAATTCCCCAAACCCCCAACACACAGAGACAGAGGGAGAGGGAGGGACAAAATTCTCCTGAAAATCACATTCAAACCAAAATATCTGACTTTGTGTTGTTCGTAGCTAATGACTGTCAATTAGAAAGTTGTCTGGCTCGAGGAGAACAATATACATACCGATTTTTGTTACTGTAGGTAAAACTAATACCCCATTTTTGACTAAAGGTGGCGATACTGAGCCCCTCACCACGCCCGTTTCTGAAACTTTGCACGTGTCTACTAGCTAATAAATGAGATGTGTCTGTCGAGTTTCATGCAATTTCAAGCATGCTAAGAGTCTCAAAAGCATCAAAAAAGAATATTAAAGTTTGATGCGTTGCCATGGCAACATTATCTTAGATATTAAACAATCCTTTCATAGGTCTACATCTGCCGTGTGTTTACATTATACAGATTAAGTTTGAAGCAAATCGGGTAAAAATAAGAGGGTGATTTCAAAGCATTTTGAAAGTGACACACTTCCTGCTGCCAGTTGGTGGCGCTATAACTTTGACTCACAATAGTCACATCCATGTGACCGGCCTCTTACAGCGAACACACTGCTGAAGTTTCATCAAGATCAGTTAATGTATAAAGAAGTTATAACACACTTCCTGTTCCCATTATTCGCCATAAATTCGTTTCCTCGCCACGGCCACACCGTTCGAGATATCAAAAATCCCCTGGCAATTTTCATCCTCAATGTCTTGACTTCATGCACACCGAGTTTGGAGACGAACGGGAGAATTCCCTAGGAGAAGTGTTTCAAATTCCTGAGCATGCGTTTCCAAACAACCCTAAATAGCCGACTTCCTGTTGGGCTGGTGTAAAACTTAGAGCACGAAAGTTGTTCGGCCCGATGACATCTATATGTGTACCGAGTTTCAGATTATTACATGCAAGCGTGTTTGATATATGGACAAGTGTTCAAATCCAGTTCCAGGGGGTGCTGTCGAGCCCCCCTGCCACGCCCGGGTACCAGCTTCAGCCCGGCTCTGATGGCCGCGGGTTCTGAACCGTGTGCAAAGTTCCAAGAGTTTTAGAGGATGTTAAGGGCCCCAAAAGCCCCCGAAACCTTGAACAACTATAATTAAAAGCATTCTCACTCAAACAGACACATCCCCCTCCCCCCACAGACACAGAGGTACACAGAGAGAGGGAGAGAGATTACTCCAAAACATCCACATTCAAACCAAAATATCTGACTTCCTGTTGTTCGGAGCCAAAATCTGTAAATTAGAAAGTTGTCCGGCTTGATCTGAACAATATGCCTACCGAGTTCTCTTACGAGAGTATATCTTGTACTGCGTAATATCTAACGCTATGGGGAAAACCTTCGCCGCTGCGACTCACACTCTCCCTCTGTCTCTATATTCTAAAAGAGCTAGCGTCTTTTTAAAGATGCAAAGATCCTACGGCTCGTGCCAAGCCACACTCAGCGACGGGGACCGTCACGCCATCTGCGTTTCCTGCCTGGGTGAGGATCATGTGGCTCTCGCTCTCGTCGACGGCGGATGCCCTCACTGTGAGCTGATGCCTATGGTGACTCTGAGGACTCGCCGGGCATCCTTCTCAGAGCCTGCACTTCAGCCCGCTGTAACGCCGCGCCGTCAAAAGCGCCGTGCTCAGCGCGCTCCCGAGCCTTCTCCTGCCCGCCAAAGCTCGCCGGTTCGCCCGCCAGCTTCGCCGGCATCGCTCGAGTCGCTCACCGACGGACAGCGGCCGCCGTCTGCCACCGCTTCCGCCACTGAGATCGACGAAACAGCCGAGGCCTGTTCTATCCTGGCGTCGGACAGTGAGGATTGGGCGAGCTCTGTGGACCTCCCCCCCCGCTGTTCGCGAGCCTTCCGGGAGAAGGGCTGGCATTGAGTCAGAGTTGATGCGTCTGCTCTCTCAAGCCGTCGACAACCTCGGCCTCGACTGGGAGGCGCCCGCGCAGCCCCCGCGCAACCGGCTGGATGGATGTTTCCTCAAGAAGGACCACGCCCCATCACAGTCCAGACCCGCGCCTTTTCTTCCTGAGCTTCACGAAGAAGTCGCGAGGTCTTGGAACGCCCCCTTCTCGGCCAGGATGCGTACCTTTGTCTCTGCTGCATTCACCACTGTGGACGGTGCGAAAGATAAAGGGTACCTTTCTCTTCCTCCTGTGGAAGCAGCGGTAGCATCACATCTCTGCCCGCCCTCTGCTGGACGGCGAGCACAGACGGTGTTGCCATCTAAAGCCTGCCGAGTGACGTCAGCCATGCACGGTTGCGCTTACACCGCCGCCGGGCAAGCTGTGTCGGCGCTACACACAATGGCCATCCTGCAGATCTTCCAGGCCGACCTTCTCCGAAAAATGGACGAGGAAGGCACGGGATCGATCAGCGTTGCGGATTTAAGGAGAGCTACAGACCTGGCTCTACGCGCCGCAAAATCTGCTGCACAGGCCGTTGGGCGGAACATGGCCTCTATCACCATGGCTGAGAGACACTTGTGGTTAACGCTGTCTGAGATGACGGATACGGAGCGCTCTGTGTTTCTCGACGCGCCCATTTCGTCAGCGGGCCTCTTCGGATCTGCCGTCAAAGATTTCGCGGACAGATTCCAGGAGGTTCAAAAGACATCGCAGGCTATGAAGCACTTCCTCCCGAAGCGCTCTAGCTCCGCAGCAGGTCGCTCGAAACAGCCGTCTGCCCGGAGCTCACAGCCACAGCCTGCACCACCCGCTGCCGCTTCTCAGCGCCGCCAGGCCCGAGAACAGAGACCGCGCTCTCGCTCTGCTGGACGCCGCCCCCTCAGCGCTGGCCCTGGCCGAGGATCGAGATCAAGCCCGAGGTCTCAAAGCCTTCCTAGCCATCCTAGGAAAGCAACGGTGTTCAAATCTCGCTGCGGCCGGATTTTCACCTAAACATTTCGCTCGTCCAGTTCCATGCGATGTGACTGTTCCAGCGTATTTAGCAGTCAACAAGCCGGTTCATTTGCCCGCTTGCCTGCACACAAAAGCCGTTTTTACGGCTACCCAGATAAATCCAATAAAAAGTGTATTTTCTGGTGTCCCGGCTAAGGCCGATGGTGTTATGAATGTTGTCAGAATGCCCACGTCTCAGTGCCCATTCCCACACACAGACACAGCCCGCCACAGTTCAGGGCTAGCACAAATAAAATCGACTCATGTCGATTGTGCAAACGTAGTGAATGTGCCCACGACACAGTGCCCACAAACACTACACGATGTGTGTCCCAAGGTTTCTGTAAAAACGAAACCAACACACATTTAGTCAGCGCAAGCCGACGGTGTTTTCAGTGCAGTGAATGTGCCCGCTGTCCCGCGCCCACATTCTCTCACAGACACGCTAAACCCCACGGGGCTTGTCCCGCTCGCTCTCTCTCCACAATCTGTCATAGAGAAATCGAGCGCGACCAGGCTGCCCTTGATCAGCGCGCTCCCCGCCTCGCACACTTTAAACACAGTGTTTATGTCTCAGCACACCGAAGCTCTGCAGCTGCCGCTGTGCTGCGGCCAGAGCCCGGATCTCATTCTACCTCTAGCTATTCACGCAAATGCGTGGGCAAAGCTTCCCGGGGTATCAGAATGGGTGTTGAACACTATAAAAAGAGGCTATTCGCTACAGTTCGCTCGACGCCCCCACCGTTACACGGCGGTAAACAACGAAGTATCTCATCTACTTCGAGCCGAAATAGCGAAACTACTGAGCAAAGGGGCCATAGAACCTTTATCTCAGGCTCAGAGCGAAGGGGGGCTATACAGCAGATATTTTCTGGTACCGAAAAAAGACGGGGGTCTCAGACCCATTCTAGATCTGCGGCAGTTGAACAAAGCGCTTTTGAAGCGCCAGTTCAAAATGCTGACAACCAGGAAAATCCTCGCGCAAGTTCGCCAGGGAGACTGGTTCATGTCAATAGATCTGAAAGACGCCTATTTCCAAATACAGATTGCGTCACATCACAGGCGATTCTTGAGATTCGCCTTCGAGGGCCAGGCATATCAATACACAGTCCGACCGTTCGGCCTGTCCCTAGCACCCCGTACATTTACGAAGTGCATGGACGCGGCTCTCGCACCCCTGAGACTTCAGGGCATGCGAGTTTTGAACTACTTGGACGATTGGCTGATTCTAGCTCGATCACACTCAGAGCTCATAGAACACAGGGCCACATTACTCGAGCATCTCGAGAATCTGGGTCTTACAGTCAATTGGGCGAAGAGTTCGCTGTTTCCCAGCCAGAAAATTTCTTTTCTGGGAACAGTGCTGGACTCGCTGTCTATGACAGCACGTCTGTCGCCGGAGCGCGGACTGGACATTCAGCGCGGCACGAAATCCTTCCGCCGCGGCTCTATAGTCCTGCTCAAAAGGTTTCAGAAAATGCTGGGTCTCATGGCCTCAGCATCTTCGGTACTCCAGCTGGGCCTGCTTCGCATGCACCCACTGCAGTTATGGCTGAAAGCGCGAGTTCCGCCCCGGGCATGGACCTCTGGTCTGTTTCGCCTCAGGGTCGACATGAAATGCGTTTCGGCTCTGGAACCTTGGAAAATAGCCGACTGGTATCAGTCAGGCGTGAGTCTGGGGACTCCCTCGAGTGTGATGGTGGTGTCCACGGACGCCTCCACCTCGGGATGGGGAGCGCTGCTCGAGGGGAGAGCGTTCTTTGGCCAGTGGTCGGAACGGGAAAAGCTTCTACACATAAACTGTCTGGAAATGCTGGCAGTCGACAACGCGCTACGGCGTTTTTGTCCCCAGATAAAAGGCCACCACGTCCTAGTCCGGTCGGACAACATGTCAGTGGTGGCATACATAAATCGCCAGGGCGGCGTCAGGTCCCGAAACCTTTACAGGCTCACGGAACGCCTCCTGGTCTGGGCTCAGCACAACCTGCTTTCACTGAAAGCAGCGCATGTGCCTGGTCACCTGAATCTGGGACCAGACAGACTGTCCAGAGACAATGTCCCAGCAGGGGAATGGTCGCTGCACCCGCAGACGATCCAACTGCTGTGGGAGACATTCGGCAGAGCGCAGGCTCACTGTCCGAACTTTTTCTCCAAGAGCAGGGATGCGCTGGCCCACGTATGGCCCCGCTGCCCCCTCTATGCTTTTCCCCCCGTCTCGCTCCTGCCTCAAGTGCTGGAACGAATCAGGGAAAACGGATGCCCAGTGTTGCTCGTGGCTCCGCTCTGGACGAACCAGATTTGGTTCCCAGTCCTGATGCGGCTGACCAGCACTGCCCCGTGGCCTATACCGGTGAGGAGAGACCTCCTCTCTCAGGCAAAGGGCTCGATTTGGCATCCTCGCCCGGAATTATGGTCCCTACATGCATGGGCCATCAATGGGTACCTGCTAACCTCCCGGAGGGAGTGTTAAACACGATCACGCAGGCTAGGGCCCCGTCTACTAGACAGCTCTACTCCTCGAAATGGTCAGTGTTTCTTGCTTCAATGAAGCGCGTAGGGGACTTACAAGCGCTTTCAGTAAGCGCGTCATGTCTGGAGTTTGGGCCTAATGACTCTTAAGTCATACTCAAACCAAGGCACGGGTACGTGCCCAAATCCCTCAACACACCGTTCAGGGCCCAGGTTATTTCCCTGTGCGCCCTCCCGGTGAATAATGAGGAGGCGGATGCTAATCTCCTTTGCCCCGTCAGGGCGCTGAGAGACCGAGCAGCTCTTTGTTTTGTTTGGCGGACGCTCCAGGGGACTGGCCGCATCAAAACAGAGCCTATCCAGCTGGATAGTCGATGCCATAGCGCTGGCTTACACTTCTAAGGCGTGGCCTCGTCATGGGCGTGGTCTAATGGGATTTCCTTGCATGATATCTGTATGGCGGCGGGCTGGGCCTCGCCATCTACATTTATAAGGTTCTATAACCTAGAGGTTCCCGCCTTACAGGCCAAGCTGCTGTCGGTCTAGAATTCAGCACTATTTGCCCCGCTGCGCCGGCGCAGAATGCAACACTGTCTAGAATAGCGATGTAAGTGTGAATTGCGACTTCTCTTTGTGTCAAGTCAGCCTCAGACTCCGATAGCCTGTGGGGGGTTGGAGGGACAGTTGCTGGACAAAGGTGTTAATGTTCCTCTTTCATATGGAGAGTGTCGGATAGCCAGCCTGATGAGCAGGCAAAATTATTGTAAGGATAAATCTGTGTCCAAATGTAGGCCCCATATTTTATTAAATTATAAATATTGTAGTTTATTTATTGTAGCCTATTTAAAGTTTTTTTTTCACACAAAATTTCAATTGAAGTTATTGTAAGGTGAATTCAACAAGGCATGCTGTGTCTTTGAAGCAACAATTAAAGGCTAAATAATTTTTTCGTGATTTGTATGGCTGACTGACACGCAGCGACATATACAGCCTTATCAGCTGTATGATGTGTTTTTACCCTGAAATGTTTAATTTCGAGAGAGACCCGGTGTGCGCAGTGAGGGAGACTAAATAAACGTGTTAAAAAGAGATCCAGCGCGAGAGAGGCAAAGAGAAACGCATGTTTTTAATTTAATTATGTTTCTTTGGACAATTTTCGTTTTGTACTGTTTTAATTGTTTAATTTAGCTGTAATTTCTTTGGCAATACAAATTTAAAATGTCGCAAGAATAAGATTAGCCTAGTGTTTCTTATTTTGCATCGCAAAAGAAATAAACTCTAAACTCGATGCAACCCTGTTTTAAATAAAATTAAAAAAAACTGTCCCGACACTTTATTTAAACCTTGAAATGTTTGAACTTGGTTTCAAACTTAAGTAATTTTAGAGTTCTTTTACATTACACAATAATTTAGCAGACTAAAGACGAGCTTCTTCATTTTCATTTTCTGATGCAATCGGCTGACAATCTTCCAATCTTCCATCAGTTTTTGTCGTTTGTGCAGCGGCTGTGGTTCTACAGGAATGTAGCAAATTTATGTTGTAATGATAATTAAACAAAACTCTTGACTTTAAATAAGTAAACAGTTATAAACAGTCACCTATTTAAGCATCAAGGTGGTAAAATATAAACGCTGTAGGACAACATCGGTTAACAACATGTAGGCCTATATGCTACATTGAGATTCGATCTCGGGTCGATTGAAGCTCCTCGAAGCTCGTGTTGTTGGGTTGATCACTGAGCTATCGTCTGTACGCTGGTAAAGTTGTAAAGCCTCATTGATGTAGTCTAAATGTTTTTATTGCAATGTTTTATGTTGAAATGTTTTCATTATTTATTCAATTACATTTCAGTAGCCTAATTTCAGTATTGTGATTACAAATTATTTTAACTACGTTTCACTTGTTGAATTCATCTGCTACCAGCTTTCAATCGCTCTGAATCAGCCGCGGTGCGGCAGCAGATTACGCATTAGAGAGAATAAACCGGAATAAACAAACACTTTTCAGAACTATGATTGTAGCGCCTCTTAGCGGTAAAAGGCAGCAAATACACCACACATTTTACCGCCGCGGTGGAACGGCTGATGTGGGCATTGTCATGGCTTGCCTCGACATTTGCGTTTGAATAGCGCGCGTCCTCCGTGGGCGTGTCAGATTAACGCGTAATGAAGTGTAATGAGATGGGAAAAAAAATACTGACAGCACTCTCTTTTCATACAGATTGCATAAACTGAGAATATTTGTTTTTTTATATAAATTACTTCATTTAAAAGAAGATAATTCAAGCTTCATAAAGAAAAATATCTCGTGCCTGTGTGACAAGTAATCGCGGAGTTACAGTTAATCTTAGGACGCGTTTCAGAATGGACTTCACTGACAGAGAGAACGCAGAACTTGCATCATGTTTGTTTTTCTTTATTTGGTGAAAAGCACAACACTTTGTTTTTATTGTGAGTACCGGGGTGGCGGTGCCGCCGGCTTTGGCCCGTAATCGCTGCTCGCAGCTATATTTATATATATATATATATATATATATATATATATATAAAGCCGGTGGCACCGCCATCCTGGTGCCTTTAGGGTTATTGTGCACGACGTGACACAAAATATCTGCTCGCTATCTGCCGAACGGCTCTGGTAGTTCCGCTTCAGCACTGATGATGTTGTAGAAATAGTGCGCTCTGGTTGGTCTGGATTATTCGGGATTTTTTATTTTATGCAGAAATAAGTTATTTATAATACAGATGAGAATAAAGTTAGTGTTGATTAAAATGAAGGAAAACAAATATATTGATCTGAAATATAGCACATTAATTTTAAATTTATTTAGGTTCAATTACCAAACATACAATCTTTATTTAATTTAAAGCAAACAATACATTTAAAATATATGGGTTGTATGCACTTTTTTTTTTAATAAAAAAAAGATATATATCCAAAAAGACAAGGCCTTAAAGGGTTAAACTCTTGTCACTGTAACAGACACAATCTCTCTCTCGCACACACACACACACACGTCAAGTCACTTACATTTTAGATGCAATATTGAATAAGCAGAAAAATCGGATTTTCTGCTCTGAAAATATAAATAAGCATAAAAATTGAATAAGCACTTTGAATATTCTAAACAGAATAAGCACTAGTCACTAATGAATAAGTACTAGTACTTAATGGAATAGAGACTAGTATCTAAAAAATAAGTACTAGTAGCATGAAAATAGAGACTAGTAGGTTAAAATGATTAAATGTTAAAACGGCTTGCCATATTGGCTCAGAGAGAGAGAGAAAGAAAATTACCTTTTATATACTAGTACCTATTAATAGATACTAGTATTTATTCAATAAATACTAGTACTAAGTCATTAGATACTAGTACCTATTAAATAGATACCAGTACTTATTCATTAGCTACTAATACGTAATCAAAAGAATATCTAAAGAATAAGCACTAGTATCTAAAGAATAGGCAGTAGTACTAAAGAATAAGTACTAGTCGCAAATGAATAAGTACTAGTACTTAACCCTCTAGGCACCACGGTCGAGATTACTCGACAAGACGCGAGATAGTTCTCAATGCAGTACATGAAATCCACGGGGAGGAGTCGGATCCAGATCCAACTCCTCCCACCTTACATATACCTAAACCTACCCATCTCCGCCCCCTGTTCCCTAAACCCACCCCTAATCCTACCCATCTCCACCCCTTGGATCTTGATCCGACTCCTCCCCGTGGATCTCATGTACTGCATTGAGGTGCTACTGCAAGACGCGGCACTGAATAAAACGGCCGATTTTGTCAAATTGGGTGTCAAATTTCATTCGACCTCCCCTCCACTGGATGGCAGACATGTCATACTTCATCCCCGAATCAAAAAAACGTCATGTTTCTATACAAAATGTTCGACTTAGAGCGCATTGAATCAGTGCGATAAAAAGCGGAGCTAGTGTGCGAGTGAGCCATTTTATCAGATCCTCTCCGCAATCGCGGCGACAGTATTGTGGTGGAGACTTTGTCTAATACCACTGGGTATGTTAGACGAGGTCGAAGTATTCATAGGACAGTTAGGAGGCAACGTGGAGGCAGGGTGAGGAGTCGCAATGACAATGACAGTAATCCGAGCTGTGCACACTCGGCGCGCGCGCGAGGCAGATCTGGCCGCGCTGCTCGTATCATGTCACTCATGATCTGTGCGAGTGAGCGTTTGAACTAAACAGGTCTTGTCTACTTGTGTTTGTATGTCATATGAATAAAATATATTTGCCCTATACATGGGATCAGAGTGCCTACTGTATTTAGTAAATGGAAAATCTCTACAGCAAAAGACCAATCACTACATGCATTCGGTTTGTTTCTACCATTTATTAGTAATGATTTACACAGATTGTTTACTATTTACTATATACCTGAGCATTCAGTATTGTGCAATATAGCATACAGAAGGTGATGGACATTTTGTGGGGAAAGAAGTGCTGCATTTTATCATTTAAACGTGACTTTTCATGAAAATTCTATAATCCAAGATTGCCACCACCATATGATGTCATAATATGCAAATTAGATGGGAAAATGTAATCCCTACATAAACTTTGGGTCATCCTTAATATTTCTCTAATTTACAGAAAGTCTCTATCTTTTATCACTTTTAAGATATAGCCTTTTGAAATTAAGATGTCAAAATCGAACGTTTTAGGAAAAAACCTCTGGCGCCTAAAGGGTTAATGGAATAGATACTAGTATCTAAAAAATAAGTACTAGTAGCATAAAAATAGAGACTAGTAGGTTAAAATGATTAAATGTTAAAACGGCTTGCCATATTGGCTCAGAGAGAGAGAGAGAGAGAGAGAGAGAGAGAGAGAGAGAGAGAGAGAGAGAGAAAATGACCATATTCAAACCAAAATATCTGACTTCCTCTTGGTCGTTGCTAATGACTGTAAATTAGAAAGTTGTCTGGCTTGAGGAAAACTATACAAATACCGATTTTTGTAACTGTAGATGAAACTAACCCCACCACTTTTGTCAAAAGGTGGCGCTACTGAGTCCCTGCACCACGCCCGTTTCTGAAACTTTGCACATGTCTACTGGCTAATAAATGTGATCTGTCTGTCGAGTTTCATGCAATTTTAAGCAATTTCAGGCATGCTAAGAGTCTCAAAAGCATCCAAAAAGAATATTAAAGTTTGATGCGTTGCCATGGCAACAGTATCTAAGACATCAAGAATCCATTCACAGGTCTACATCTGGTGAGTGTCTACATTATACACATCAAGTTTGAAGCAAATCGGGTAAAAATAAGAGGGTGATTTCAAAGTATTTTGAAAGTGACACACTTCCTGCTGCCAGTTGGTGGCGCTATAACTTTGACTCACAATAGTCACATCCATGTGATTGGCCTCTTACAGCGAACACACTGTTGAAGTTTCATCAAGATCAGTTAATGTATGCAGAAGTTATAACACACTTCCTGTTTCCATTATTCGCCATAAATTAGTTTCCTCGCCACGGCCAAACCGTTCGAGATATCAAAAATCCCCTGGCAATTTTTCATCCTCAATGTCTTGACATCATGCTGACCGAGTTTCGTTGCGATTGGTTGAATTCTCTAGGAGGAGTATATCGAATTCCAGGGGCATACGCTTCCAAACAAACCATAATAGCCGACTTCTTGTTGGGCTGGGGTAAAAAGTAAAAGTACAAAGGATATATGAACCGATGAGATCTATATGTCTACCGAGTTTCATATTATTAAATGCAAGCGTGTTTGATTTATGGACCAAGTTTTCGCACCCCGTTCCAGGGGGCGCTGTCGAGCCCCCCTGCCACGCCCGGGTACCATCTTCAGCACTGATGGCACTGATGGCCACGGGTTCTGACCTGTGTGCAAAGTTTCAAGAGTTTTCATGCACGTTAAGAGCCCCAAAAGTGCCCGAATAGTCGTTAGAATAATAATAATAAATATAGCTGCGAGCAGCGATTACGGGCCCAAGCCGGTGGCACCGCAACCCCGGTGCCTTTAGTTACCTGATGCTTCACTTATTAGAGACCAATATGGCATTGATTCAATGCGTGACTCGCTTATTTTATTTCCCCGCGGCTTCCTCGCGCTGTGGAATGCTGACCAGCGCTGCTCCTGACGCACATTTATGGTAAATACCCGTGACGTGAACGTTAAAAGGATGATATGACAAATATTTCGCTTTCCTTTGACACGGCAACCTTTTTCACGAATACATATGAGAAGATGTGTGCTGTAGAGCTTGCATCAGTGTGGGCTCTGCAAAAGTGTGCATTGAGGGCACATATCAACCACAAAGTATGCGTGAACAACCTTCTGAAACCTTAAATGAAAAATGAGGCACCCTACGGTCTCATGGACTTAATGGACACATGAAATAAGTACACAAGTTTGAAAGTTATATGAGGTGTGCCAAGACAGAATATTTGCCTGATCTGATTAGAAAAATAGTTTGTGTGTGTGTGTGTGAGGCGTGATTGAACAATGTAGACATAAAAACATACTCCGTCCTTTTGTTCATACAGGACATTATTCAAACTGCAAAGTGTTTACTTATATTTGTGTACAATCGCAATAAAACACAACATTGTGCTTTTGTCAAACTATAAACTACAACTGTCACCCAACCAAAATCTCTTACACACACACACACACACACACAAACACACACACACACACACACACACACACACACACACACACACACACACACACACACATAGTTTAAAAGCAAAGAAATCTTTTGGACATTCATCATATTGCATTGGTTTTCATTTATTGTCCTCGAACAGAGCCCTAATCTGTTTATTTTTTTCAGTTACACATTCTACATTGATTAAAAAAGAAAAATCAAATGTGTTTTTTATTTTATACAGTACATAAATAAATAATCTATCATTCAGATGAGAATAAAGTTAGTGTTAGTTCAAATTTTAAGGAAAACAAATATATGATCTGAAATATAGCACATTCATTTAAAATTCATTCAGGTTCAATTACCAAACATACAAATCTCAATGTAATTTAAAGCAAACAATACATTTAAAATATATGGGTTGTATGCTATTTTTTTTATATAAAAAGATATATATCCAAAAAGACAAGGCCTAAACTTTAACAAGGCTTAAACAATCACTGTAACAGACACAATCACACACACGCACACACACACACTCACACACACACACACACGTCAAATCACTTTTAGATAAAATATTGACTTTTTTTCTGTTTCAGCAGCGAAAATAGTTAAACAAAGATCACAGCAGAACCATCGAGCATCTCACAGCAACGCGTTCTCATTACTGAATGATTCAGCATTTTGAACGAATCGGTTGACTCAAAGATTCAATGACCAATCCATAATCTGTCTCATTCATGAATGACTCAGCCGTTCGAACGAATCGTTTGAACGATAGAATCAATGACTCGCTCATTGAGACGGTCGCCTGGCGGCACCTAATGACGGTTTAGTGATATGTTTAAAAGTATCATTCTTTCCAACGATTGTTAATTAACTCATATTTGAAACATAAGCTATATATATATATATATATATATATATATATATATATATATACACACACACACAAAAATAAAAACACATTTGAAGCGTGTTTGCTAAATTGTGAGCTGAACGAAAGTTGCAGCAAATATCAGCAACTAGGGCTGGGTTTCGATTCAAATTTCAAGAATCGATTCGATTCCGATTCTCAAGATCTTGAATCGATTATCATTATTCGATTCGATCCGATCCGATCCGATTTTCGAGATTTAGATATGAGTTTTTTTTGTTTTTTCCAGCTATTACCTGAATTACAGGACTGTAGTTATGCAACATATTGATACTATTAGGCTATTATAGACATTTAATTGCTTGTTTTGAACTTCATGCATGTGTATTGAATGTTAAACAAGTTCATAATGATAACAAACAAGAATGTTTATCGTGGTGATGTGTAGCCTACAGAGGCTTCGCACAGACAGTGAATGAGAGAGATCGGCAGAGCGCGTGCGGATTACCTGCGTCTGTCTTTGAAGTCATATGTATTCGTGAAAAAGGTTGCCGTGTCAAAGGAAAGCGAAATATTTGTCATATCATCCTTTTAACGTTCACGTCACGGGTATTTACCATAAATGCGCGTCAGGAGCAGCGCTGGTCAGCATTCCACAGCGCGAGGAAGCCGCGGGGAAATAAAATAAGCGAGTCACGCATTGAATCAATGCCATATTGGTCTCTAATAAGTGAAGCATCAGCTTCAGCGTTACCCATGCGACGCATTGCTGCTCAGCTGAGCCTTGAAAAGTGGAACTCAAAGTTAAAAATAATTAACACCTTGTTTCATTACATCTCTTTTAATGAATCAGCTTTTTTGAACGTGTTCGTTGAATGAACGAATGACTCACTCAAAGCCCGTTGTTGTAACAGTGTGCGCGCTGAGTGAAAGCCTTTCAATGCGCATACAGGGATCTCCCAGTCGCGGCAAGTTAAAGTTCCTATTATTAAATCGATCCTCTTGAGTTACGGATCGATCTTTAGAAATTAATATAAAAATCGATTCAGAATTGGTGAATCGATTTTTTCAACACAGCCCTATCAGCAACAGGAGTCAAATTTCATTAATCACGAGAGTGAAGAGCTGACTGAAAAGATGATGACGGAATAGGCTATTTTATGTAAAAGCGCCTATTTAAGCGAATCTGTCATTGTACTCTTTTGTTGTTGTGTTTTCCGTGAAAAATAATAGACTATTGAACTCACAATTCAAGCAATCGGCCTCCAATATTGCACTAATTTTAAAGTGACACTAAAAAGTATGCGGCTGCACTGGCATTCCTAACGGTGCGCGTCCATGGCGACGAGCGAGCAGAGCTGAGCGAACGTTTAGTTCATTTATTCATTCGACCGCTCTACAAGCGCCACCATTATCAATGTGGACGTCCGTATTTAAAAGCTCTCGATCCTCAGTCACATACCAAATATGTATATAATTTTGAACACACGAGGGCAGTATGGCCCTATGTATGAGTTGGTGTTTAAACTAAACTATCACTCAAATTTCAGGGGTATGCGTTTCCAAACAAACCATGATAGCCGGCTTCCTGTTGGGATGTCGTAAAACTTAGAGCACGAAAGTTGTTCAACCCAATGAGATCTATAAGTGTACCGAGTTTCATATTATTACATGCAAGTGTCTTTGATTTATGGACAAGTGTTCGAATCCCAGTCCAGGGGGCGCTGTCGGTCCGCCCTGCCATGCCCGGATACCAGCTTCAGTCCGGCCCTGATGGCCACGGGTTCTGACCCGTGTGCAAAGTTTCAAGAGTTTTAGAGGATGTTAAGGGCCCCAAAAGCCCCCGAAACCTTGATCAACAATAATTAAAAGCTTTGTCACTCAAACAGACACATCCCCCTCCCCCCACAGACACAGAGGTATGCAGAGAGAGGGAGAGAGGGACAGAGATTACTCCAAAACATCCACATTCAAACCAAAATATCTGACTTCCTGTTGTTCGGAACCAAAATCTATAAATTAGAAAGTTGTCCGGCTTGATCTGAACAATATGCCTACCGAGTTTTAAGATTGCAGGTAAAACTATGAAACTAACCCTCTCACTTTTGTCAAAAGGTGGCGCTACTGAGTCCCTGCACCACGCCCATTTCTGAAACTTTGCACATGTCTACTGGCTAATATATGTGACATGTCTGTCGAGTTTCATGCAATTTCAAGCATGCTAAGAGTGTCAAAAGCATCAAAAAAGAATTTTAAAGTTTGATGTGTTGCCACGGCAACAGTATCAAAGATATCAAGAATCCATTCACAGGTCTACATCTGGCGTATGTTTACATTATACAGATGAAGTTTGAAGCAAATTGGGTTAAAATAACAGGGTGATTTCGAAGCATTTTGAAAGTGACACACTTCCTGCTGCCAGTTGGTGGCGCTATAACTTTGACTCACAATAGTCACATCCATGTGATCGGCCTCTTACAGAGAACACACTGCTGCAGTTTCATTAAGATCAGTTAATGTATGCAGAAGTTATAACACACTTCCTGTTTCACGTTTCTCGCCATAATTTCGTTTCCTCGCCACGGCCAAACCGTTCGAGATATCAAAAATCCCCTCGCAAATTTTCATCCTCAATGTCTTGACTTCATGCTGACCGAGTTTCGTGGCATTTCTTTGAATTCTCTAGGAGAAGTACTTTAAATTCCATTGCATGCGTTTTACAAACAACCCTAAATAGCCGACTTCCTGTTGGGCTGGGGTAAAAAGTAAGAGCATGAAGTATATATGAACCGATGAGATCTATATGTGTACCGAGTTTCGCATTCTTACATACAAGCGTGTTTGATTTATGGACCAAGTTTTCGGACCCCGTTCCAGGGGGCGCTGTCGAGCCCCCCTGCCACGCCCAGCCATCTTCACCCCGACCCTGATGGCCGCGGGTTCTGATCCGCGTGCAAAGTTTCAAGAGTTTTCGTGCACGTTAAGAGCCCCAAAAGTGCCAGAATAGTCGTAAGAAAAACAAAAGAGGAGAAAAAAAAATAATCCTAAGGAAAACAATAGGGCCTTCGCCTTTTCAAGGCTTGGGCCCTAATAATAATAATAATAATCCTAAGGAAAACAATAGGGCCTTCGCCTTTTCAAGGCTTGGGCCCTAAAAATAATCCTAAGGAAAACAATAGGGCCTTCGCCTTTTCAAGGCTTGGGCCCTAAATATATAAATATAGCTGCGAGCAGCGATTACGGGCCCAAGCCGGTGGCACCGGAACCCCGGTGCCTTTAGTTACCTAAAGGCAGTGGGGTGGCAGTGCCGCCGGCTTTGGCCCTTCATCGCTGCTCGCAGCTATATTTATATATATATATATATATATATACACACACACACACACACACACACATATATACAGTATATATATATATATACATAAATATATATATATATATAGTTTTTTTAAGGGACAAGACAGAATATTACTTGCCTGATCTGATTAGAAAAATAGTTTGTGTGTGAGTGTGTGAGGCCTGATTGAACAATGTAGACATAAAAACATACTCCGTCCTTTTGTTCATACAGGACATTATTCAAACTGCAAAGTGTTTACTTATATTTGTGTACACTCGCAATAAAACACAACATTGAGCTTTTGTCAAACTATAAACTCTTGTCAAACTGTAAACTACAACTGTCACCCATCTAAAATATCTCTCTCACACACACACACACACACACACACACACACACACACACACACACACACACACACATTTTAGATGCAATGTTGACTTTTTTTCTGTTTCAGCAGCGAAAAAAGTTAAACAAAGATCACAGCAGAACCATCGAGCATCGCACAGCAACGCGTGAGATAAAAAAAAAAAAAAATCTATGCCCACCACTAATTTATATATAAATACAATAACCATACCTGATAAAAAAGTTTCATGTACTATGTTGATATCATTTTGGACACAAGAGGGAAGTATAGCCCTATGTATGATTTTTTTTTTTGTTTAACCAAATAGCACTAAATAGCCTGTTTTAAACTTTTTCTTACAACTTGAAATGAAAAAATAGAATAAAATGAGTTTAGTTCTAATATTTGTTTAATTTTATATAAAAATAAATGGTGTATAATTACATTTTTAGAAGATATGAGACGTTTCCTGATTCTTTTTTTGACATAATCCCTCGCCATAGCAAAACCGTTTGAGATATTCAATATCCGTTAACAATTTAGCATCTTTAATGTACTTTCATCATTTTGAAAAAGTTTGGTGGGAATAAAATAAACCACTTAAGAGGAGTGAGTAAAAATGTAAAGGCTAATTTTTCAAAACATCCACATTCAGACCAAAATAGCCAACTTTCTGTTAGGCTGGCTTAAAGTTGTTTGGCGCAATGAGATCTATATGTGTACCGAGTTTCATATTATCACATGCAAGTGTGTTTGATTTATGGACCAAATTTTCAGACCAAGTTTATTGACCAAGTTAATTTAATTAATAAACTAATTATATAAAACTATTGTCAATGCACTACAATTAAACTGGTTATATGCCTTTACTTTATTTTTATTTTTTAAACTTATTTAAAAAAATACAAGGCTTAAGACATTTATTTTTCTTTTTTAATGCAGGCCAAACAACACAGCAGTGAAATGGTTAATCTAGCCCCCCTTCTCCTCCCCCTACAAACACACACACACACACACACACACACACACACACAGACAGGCACAGACACAGAGAAGTAGGCTCAGAGAGAAAATGACCACATTCAAACCAAAATATCTGACTTTCTGTTGGTCCGAGCTAATGACTGTAAATTAGAAAGTTGTTCGGCTTGACGAGAACAATATACACAGCAAGTTTTGTAACTGTAGGTAAAACGAACTAAGTTATAACACACTTTAAGTGTCCTTTTTTAGTCATAAATTAAGTTCCTCGCCACGGCCAAACGGTTCGAGATATCAAAAATCCGCTGGCAATTTATAATCCTCAATGTCTTGACTTCATGCTGACCGAGTTTGGTTGCAATCCGATCAATTCCCAAGGAGAAGTAAATCGAATTTCAGGGGCATGCGTTTCCAAACAAACCATAATAGCCAACTTCCTGTTGGGCTGTCGTAAAACTTAGTGCACGAAAGTTGTTCAACCCAATGAGATCTATATGTGTACCGAGTTTCATATTATTACATGCAAGTGTGTTTGATTTATGGAAAACTGTTCGAATCCCAGTCCAGGGGGCGCTGTCGAGCCGCCCTGCCACGCCCGGGTACCAGCTTCAGCCGTGGGTTCTGACCCGTGTGCAAAGTTTCAAGAGTTTTAGAGCATGTTAAGGGCCCCAAAAGCCCCCGAAACCTTGAACAACAATAATTAAAAGCATTCTCACTAAACAGACACATCCCCCTCCCCCCACAGACACAGAGGTACGCAGAGAGAGGGAGAGAGTGACAGAGATTACTCAAAAACATTCGTTTTTGAGTTTACTCATCTACATTCAAACCAAAATATCTGACTTCCTGTTGTTCGGAGCTAATGACTGTAAATTAGAAAGTTGTCCGGCTTGATCGGATCAATATGCCTACCGAGTTGTATGATTGTAGGTAAAACTATGAAACTAACCCTCTCACTTTTGTCAAAAGGTGGCGCTACTTAGCCCCTGCACCACGCCTGTTTCTGACACTTTGCACATGTCTACTGGCTAATAAATGTGACTTGTCTGTCGATTTTCATGCAATTTCAAGCATGCTAAGAGTCTCAAAAGCATCCTAAAAGAATTTTAAAGTTTGATAGGTTGCCACGGCAACAGTATCAAAGATATCAAGAATCCATTCACAGGTCTACATCTGCCGTGTATTTACATTATACAGATGAAGTTTGAAGCAAATCGGGTAAAAATAAGAGGGTGATTTCAAAGCATTTTGAAAGTGACACACTTCCTGCTGCCAGTTGGTGGCGACATAACTTTGACTTACAATCATCACATCCATTTGATCGTCCTCTTACAGCGAACACACTGCTGAAGTTTCATCAAGATCAGTTAATGTATGCTGAAGTTATAACAAACTTCCTGTTTCACGTTTCTCGCCATAATTTCGTTTCCTCGCCACGGCCAAACCGTTCCAGATATCAAAAATCCCCTCGCAATTTTTCATCATCAATGTCTTGACTTCACACTGACCGAGTTTCGTGGCATTTCTTTGAATTTTCTAGGAGAAGTACTTTAAATTCCATTGCATGCGTTTTACAAAGAACCCTAAATAGGCGACTTCCTGTTGGGCTGGGGTAAAAAGTAAGAGTATGAAGTATATATGAACCGATGAGATCTATATGTGTACCAAGTTTCGTATTATTACATGCAAGCGTGTTTGATTTATAGACCAAGTTTTCGGACCCCGTTCCAGGGGGCGCTGTCGAGCCCCCCGGCCACGCCCGGGAACCAGCTTTAGCCTGGCCCTGATGGCCGCGGGTTCTGACATGTGTGCAAAGTTTCAAGAGTTTTCGGGCACGTTAAGGACCCCAAAAGTGCCCGAATAGTCGTAAGAAAAATAAAAGAGAAAAAAAAAACATATATATATAGCTGCGAGCAGCGATTACGGGCCCAAGCCGGTGGCACCGCAACCCCGGTGCCTTTAGTTATCTAAAGGCACCGGGGTGGTGGTGCCGCCGGCTTTGGCCCTTCATCGCTGCTCGCAGCTATATATATACACTCACCGGCCACTTTATTAGGTACCCCATGCTAGTAACGGGTTGGACCCCCTTTTGCCTTCAGAACTGCCTCAATTCTTCGTGGCATAGATTCAACAAGGTGCTGGAAGCATTCCTCAGGGACTTTGGTCCATATTGACATGATGACAACACACAGTTGCCGCAGATTTGTCGGCTGCACATCCATGATGCGAATCTCCCGTTCCACCACATCCCAAAGATGCTCTATTGGGTTGAGATCTGGTGACTGTGGAGGCCATTTTAGTACAGTGAACTCATTGTCATGTTCAAGAAACCAATTTGAAATGATTAGAGCTTTGTGACATGGTGGAAGTAGCCATCAGAGGATGGGTACATGGTGGCCATAAAGGGATGGACATGGTCAGAAACAATGCTCAGGTAGGCCGTGGCATTTAAACGATGCCCAATTGGCACTAAGGGGCCTAAAGTGTGCCAGGAAAACATCCCCCACACCATTACACCACCACCACCAGCCTGCACAGTGGTAACAAGGCATGATGGTTCCATGTTCTCATTCTGTTTACGCCAAATTCTGACTCTAACATCTGAATGTCTCAACAGAAATCGAGACTCATCAGACCAGGCAATATTTTTCCAGTCTTCAACTGTTCAATTTTGGTGAGCTCTTGCAAATTGTAGCCTCTTTTTCCTATTTGTAGTGGAGATGAGTGGTACCCGGTGGAGTCTTCTGCTGTTGTAGCCCATCCGCCTCAAGGTTGTGCGTGTTGTGGCTTCACAAATGCTTTGCTGCATACCTCGGTTGTAACGAGTGGTTATTTCAGTCACTGTTGCCCTTCTATCAGCTCGAACCAGTCTGGCCATTCTCCTCTGACCTCTGGCATCAACAAGGCATTTCCGCCCACAGAACTGCCGCTCACTGAATGTTTTTTCTTTTTCGGACCATTCTCTGTAAACCCTAGAGATGGTTGTGCGTGAAAATCCCAGTAGATTAGCAGTTTCTGAAATACTCAGACCAGCCCTTCTGGCACCAACAATCATGCCACGTTCAAAGTCACTCAAATCAACTTTCTTCCCCATACTGATGCTCGGTTTGAACTGCAGGAGATTGTCTTGACCATGTCTACATGCCTAAATGCACTGAGTTGCCGCCATGTGATTGGCTGCTTAGAAATTAAGTGTTAACGAGCAGTTGGACAGGTGTACCTAATAAAGTGGCCGGTGAGTGTATATATATATATATATATATTAGTGCTGTCAAACGATTTAAATATTTAATCGCGATTAATCGCATTAATGTCATAGTTAACTCGCGATTAATCGCATTTAATCGCACATTTTTATCTATTCTAAATGTCTCTTGATTTCTTTTTGTCCCATTATTTTTTCTCATTTTAATGCTCTTATCAACATGGAAAAGTGGATCGGCTTGCTTTGTGCAAATGTTTTTTATTGAAAACAATATTGGCATATACTGTTCAATTTCACACTAAAACATTCACACTTGGAGCAAATAATCTCTCACACAATGTAACACTGTCCATCAATAAAAGGGTGAAAGAAATACTGGCTAGGTCCTGATATTGACGAGGGGGTGGAGAATTCGCATCAGCTGTGTGTGTGTGTGTGTGTGTGTGTGCTTGGCCATCATCAAGTGGTATTCAGACTGGAGGTGCTGCGATCAGGGTTCTAAATTAACTTTTTTGATCACCAGCCAATGTGGCTGGTAACTTTCTAAAGTTACCAGCCATTTAGAATTTCCACTAGCCAATTTTTTTCCGGTGAAAATAAGAGAAATTATGAGTGCCACTGAATGCATTTGATAATTTTATTAACATTGTTGGCATGAAAAACACATATAAAGTACAATACAAGACAGAAAGTGCAAACATTTCATTTCAAGTTTGGGATCTATCTCTATTAGGGATGTGCACGAATATTCGAATTTTCGCTCTGTAATTATTATTAAAAAAAATAAAATATTAATACTAATACTTTTTTTCTTCAAATTTTTTTCGCAGTTATAATTAAATGCACTGGGTGGAGCATTTAACAAGTGGATTGTGTTTTTGATCACATAATGTCGTTGTCTGCCTCGCGAAGTTTGGAATTACTTAGATGAAAATGATAGCCTATTACAAAATGGAATTACGTTTAATCAATTATTAATTATTATTATTATCATAATATCACCACCACAATGAAAATCACATGAAATCCAAAGAAACAGCAGTCGACTGAGGAAGCAGCTGTCCATCACTGCATTAACGACTGCAGGTCAGCAGCTGTACCCCGATATCTTCTGGTAGCAAAATGATTTTGACATATGCTTCCTTTAAGTTTCGTTGAGGGAGACAGGTTTAAGAACAGAAAACGCAAAGTGCTGTTACTTCACTTTGCACACACACACACGCGCGCGCGTCTCTGCAACGCCTGTGTGTCAGCGCAGCGCGTTTTCTCACTCGAGCATGTGGATATTATTGTTTTTCTCAACATGAACGTGAAACAATATAAACACGATAATCATATGCTGACTCGAGTATGCTGACTACGTTCTGTACGATAACTGCGCAGTCTGCTTCTTTTTTTTTTTTTTTTTCGTTTGCGCTGCCTGAGCTTAAATGCTTTTGTTGTTTATATATTTTGTTTACACATATTGTTTAATGTTTTCAACTAAAAGAAAACCTTAAGATATATAGTAAGCTTGTTGTGTATAGGCTATTGCCTAATGTATAAGCTTGTAAGAAATAATGACAAAAACCTTAAACTTAAAAAAAATAACGTAGGCTATCTCTCATTAAACGACATTTAAATTTAAACCCAGAAGTCTGTCCCAACCACCACCGCATTTAGTTTAATCTTAACTTTTTACTTTAGCTACTTTACTAGCTCCCTCCTCTTTCAGTCTGCTCCCTGCTCTGGCTCGTTCTTCATCTTCCTTGTGTTTTCTGGTGGACGGACGCGTACGCTCCGTTTGTTTCCATGATCATTTCTCGCGCAACTGCAAACTGCGCGCAGCCAATGGGCGTATGAAACGTCATCACGTAGCATTACGGCACAGTGTTTATGGGAAATGTAGGAAGTACTGCCAGGGGGATAAATGACCGAGAACAGAACCTTATGCATCACCGGCCAAACTGGCTAGTAAGTTTTTATTAACAAACTTATTTTGTTAATTTAGAACCCTGGCTGCAATGATGATCAGTTCACAACGACAAAACACACAGATCACTTTGGTCTTGTCAATGGAACCATTTGGCAACTTTTTAAAAGTAAACTTTCCATTCAGAATCTTATTGGCATCCATTTCGGCGTCTCGCGCCTGTCATCCACTCAAAACTGGACGTTTTGAACGTTCCTATAACATTCAGAAATAACGTTTTTATAACTTAACCCTCTGGGGTCTGAGGTGTTTTCGGGGTCCTTGAGATGTTTTGGCATGCTCTGACATTTCTGCTTTTTTCAGTTGCTTATAAACATATTAATGGCACAGGTGAAAGTACACTCTATATAGCACACACAGGGCTACCATAATATGTGAGCAACATGTATGTACATGTTTGTATTTTTGAGAGAATATTGTTTATGCGTGGTTATTGAAAAAACTAAAAAATAAAGTTTCTAATATAAGGCCACAAATAACATACTAAATATCTGTCCACAAGACTTTTGACTAGTGGATGTTGTCGCCTAGAGTTTTTGCTTCAAATTGATATGAAAATCATTCTGCCTAATCATTCACATAAAACAATAGATTGTTTTAAATTGTGAAAAACATTTTTTTGTTTGCAAAGGCAATATGCGGATTGGCGGAACGGCCCAACCCCCTCATGAATAATTAGGCAGTTCTCACCTGAGCAGACTGCAGACTAATGAGCCTTTCATTCAGGGGTGTCACACAAGAAAGAATGCAAGGACAATATATATATAAATAAATAAATATTTATACACACACACATATACACTACCGTTCAAAAGTTTGGGGTCAGTGAGAATTTTATTTTTATTTTTTGGAGGAAAGAAATCAATACTTTTATTTATCAAGGAATAATTAATTTGATCGAAAGTGACAGTAAAGACATTTATAATGTTACAAAAGTATTTTGAACTTCCTATTCATCAAAGAATCCTAAAAAAAAAAAAAAAAACTGTACAACTGACAGACCAACAACTGTTTCAACATTGATAATAATAATAAATGTTTCTTGAGCATCAAATCCTCATATTATACTGATTTTTGAAGGATCATTTGACACTGAAGACACTGACACTGGTGATGCTGAAAATTCAGCTTTGATCACAGGAATAAATTACACTTTACTATATATTCACACAGAAAACAGCTGATTTACACTGGAATAATATTTAATACTATAACTGATTTTTGTTGTATTTTTAATCAAATAAGCGCAGCCATGGTTAGCAGAAGAGAATTCTTTTAAAAGTATTTAAAATCGTACCGACCCCAAACTTTTGAACGGTAGTGTATATATATATATATATATATATATATATATATATATATATATATACAAACAATCAAAATATAAATGAAAGCCAAAAGCACATTTTTAGTCACACCTTTTAGCCATCCACATACCATTTTTAGCCATCCACCGCGGTAAAAATAAACCAGTCGCATTTCAAAGTCGTTCGCGAAATGACCGCCAGGTGGCGCAAAGGGACATTTAGCAAAACGTAAGTGGGGCTAATGTCTGTAGCCTAAGGATGAAATACTACAGGTTCTGGTAATTTCCAAATAAGCCTACAACAAACATTTATAGCCTACTCCATAATTGTTGGTCATACAGATAAGATATAATCTTTTAAAACTGTAAAAGGCTAAAGTATAGGCCTACACTCACAGGCTAAAGACAAAACGTTTTCTCGCTCATGTCAGAAACAGACGTTTGGGTATTTTTCAGTGAGAAAATTCATAGCCGAGCGGTAGAACTTATGGTTCATCATCAAGATGACACGGGTTCAAATTCTGCACAAACATGGTCTGTTGTAAGTTTTATATTTATTTAGATTTGTCTAGCTCTAAAACTCTGTTACACCATAGGCCTACAGTTTTTTTGCTTATATTTATAAAATACAATTATCATGCATTTCCATTTTACACTAAGGAACAAAATAGTATCCAACAGAACGACTTTGCATCTGTATAATAATAGGCTACCAATCGTAATTTCAAAAGCAGTTCTGTAAAAAATAAATTATATATAGCCTATATATATATATATATATATATATATATATATATATATACTATATATTTTTTTTTTTTTCAGGGCTGCCAACTCTCACGCATTGAGCGTGAGACTCACGCAATTGACCCAAATCTCACGCTCTCACGCCACACCCCCGATTTCTCACGCTGAAGTGTCAACCCGGTCGGTCAAATTCCTAAAAGATATAGTTAATAGTTTATCTATAGATCTACCTGTTGAGCCACTCGTGATCGACTAGTTATACCGCAAATTAGTTAAAATATCCCGTAATCTATCTAGAGCGAGCGTGCATGCGAGACAGATATTGTGCTCCAAACCATGCGCGCGCATGGCAGAGAGGTCTGTTCCCTACAACCTAGAGTTTTTAAAAACATGGTTTTAAGTAAAGTGTGATTTGCCAGGGGGGACTGGGATTTCCTTCTCGTCTAAACATCCCTGCTTCTGCTGAATTATTTTAATCCCCACACCCCTCCCTCCACAGCTAATCAATGCTATAGGCTACTTCACCAATATCAAATATATAAAATAGAGATATGCAACAGGCACGTTTAAACGACAAACAATAAAATCAAAACCAGCGTTTCAGTTGTTCATTAGTTCCAGTGGCCCTAATGCATGCACGGCTTTTCAAAATTTCACAAAGCGTGTTGAGATTATTTTGAATGAAATATTGAAGTTTATAATTAAGTGTTTTGGCACACCACGCCGAGTGGCCCTATGCATTTTTCTAAAGTCGGGTTTTATTCTGGCATGGTGAGTTAGTGTTCGACAAACACGGCGGCGCGTTCATTTAGATTAATTTATTTTTCTCATTATTACAGCTAAAATAACTTAATAGGCGACTCCGTAATTTTTTGGTCATACAGATAAGAGTAGAGTAGCTTACATCGTTCAAAACTGTAAACTTGTATTCATATTAGGCTAACGACAAAAACAGTATATCTGTCGTCTCTGTCTCCGGGAACTGTCACAAAAATGAACCGAAAGCCACTTCAGCTCAGTCACGATAAGAAATCGGCTATGTCTAAAGCCTTTAAATGTCTAAATATTTAGGCTAATAAATGTTATCTGATTGTGTAGGCTAATCCATATGAAAACGAGAGGTACAGAGGATCTACTCAAACATGTAATGTAAGCGCTTCCCAATGAGAAAATGACAAGACAAGGGTGAAAATCTCGCTCTAATTAAATGTAGGCTAAATCGCCCTGAATTAAAATGTAAAAACAGATCAAATAATGTATTTGTCGAAATGTTGCGATATTGGTTAATTTAAGTTCATAATTATTCTAGAAATGTTATTTAATTTAGCAGCATTACCACGAAGCACCGTGTTTCGATATTTATTTGAATAATACAAAAAATAAAAACTTAATTCACAAATTGCATGCCTGGTTGTAAGGATCCAAAGATCCCTGTAGACTTTAATATTGAGTTGAACATTTTGTTCATGACAACAAATTAACATGCGTTTTTTCAGATTATATTTAGTTTTGCTTGGAAAAAGCTGGCCCAAACCAGTTTTATTTCATCAATTATTGAAATAATGAAATATTTAGTAATAAACTTTTATGACAGAAATATCACTAGGCTACATGTAACTTAAATCATTTAATTCCTTCATTATCAACACTGTCTAGAATAGCGATTTAAGTGTGAATTGCGACTTCTCTTTGTGTTAAGTCAGCCTCAGACTCCGATAGCCTGTGGGGGGGTTGGAGGGACAGTTGCTGGACAAAGGTGTTAATGTTCCTCTTTCATATGGAGAGTGTCGGATAGCCAGCCTGATGAGCAGGCAAAATTATTGTAAGGATAAATCTGTGTCTAAATGTAGGCCCCATATCTTATTAAATTATAAATATTGTAGTTTATTTATTGTAGCCTATTTAAAGTTTTTTTCACACAAAATTTCAATTGAAGTTATTGTAAGGTGAATTCAACAAGGCATGCTGTGTCTTTGAAGCAACAATTAAAGGCTAAATAATTTTTTCGTGATTTGTATGGCTGACACGCAGCGACATATACAGTATTATCAGCTGTATGATGTGTTTTTACCCTGAAATGTTTAATTTCGAGAGAGACCCGGCGCGCGCAGCGAGGGAGACTAAATAAACTTAAAAAGAGATCCAGCGCGAGAGAGGCAAAGAGAAAAGCATTTTTTTAATTTAATTATGTTTCTTTGGACAATTTTCGTTTTGTACTGTTTTAATTGTTTAATTTAGCTGTAATTTCTTTGGCAATACAAATTTAAAATGTCGCAAGAATAAGATTAGCCTAGTGTTTCTTATTTTGCATCGCAAAAGAAATAAACTCTAAACCCGATGCAACCCTGTTTTAAATTTAAAAAAACTGTCCCTACACTTTATTTAAACCTTGAAATGTTCGAACTTGGTTTCAAACTTAAGTCATTTTAGTGTTCTTTTACATTACACAATAATTTAGCAGACTAAAGACGAGCTTCTTCATTTTCATTTTCTAATGCAATCGGCTGACAATCTTCCTTCATCAGTTTTTGTCGTTTGTGCAGTGGCTGCGGTTCTACAGGAATGTAGCAAATTTATGTTGTAATGATAATTAAACGAAACCACACATTTTACCGCCGCGGTGGAACGGCTGATGTGGGCAATGTCATGGCTTGCCTCGACATTTGCGTTTGAATAGCGCGCGTCCTCCGTGGGCGTGTCAGATTAACGCGTAATGAAGTGTAATGAGCTGGGAAAAAAATACTGACAGCACTCTCTTTTCATAGAGATTGCATAAACTGAGAATATTTGTTTTTTATATAAATTACTTCATTTAAAAGAAGAGAATTCAAGCTTCATAAAGAAAAATCTCTCGTGCCTGTGTGACAAGTAATCGCGGAGTTACAGTTAATCTTAGGACGCGTTTCAGAATGGACTTCACTGACAGAGAGAACGCAGAACTTGCATCATGTTTGTTTATCTTTATTTGGTGAAAAGCACAACACTGAGTATCCACAAAAAAAAAAGAAACTTAACAGGATCTAATGATGTATCACTCTTATATGTAAGATCAAAATCAACCGAGTATTTTGAGTCTCTTTTGCACTGATAAGAAAAAAAGCGAGACAATCGCGCCGGCGCGATAGCCGACCCCAGGGGGTTAATGGGAACGTTATGAAAACGTTCTTATAACCTAAAATTGTTAGCTGGGGAAGAGGAGAGATTCGCGATTGCACTGAACACGTTTTAAGTGCAGGCACATATTCTCTGAGCGAGCCCAGAGAAAATTCTTACAAGAGCAGCGTGTATCTGAGAGCGCGCGACTCGAGCAGAGAGATTCGTGCTCGGCACATTATATTCCGCGCGCGAGCAGAGAGATTCGCGCTCGCGCATCCGGCTCGCAAGCCCAAACAAGTGTGTGCGGCGTGCCTGTTGTTTTGTTTCCTGTCTAGCTAGATCCGCTTGCGCTTTCAAAACGTCCTCGCATGCCGCGACCTGTTGCAAAAGCATGTGGAAAAAAAACTACAAAGTTTGCTAGGCCAAAAAGACCGTTAATCGCGCGATAAAAAAATTAACGCCGTTAAAATGGGTTTGCGTTAACGCCGTTAATAACGCGTTTAACTGACAGCCCTAATATATATATATATATGTATATATATATATAAAAAAGAAGCCGGCGGCACCGCCACCCCGGTGCCTTTAGGGTTATTGTGCACGTCGTGCAAAAACGTAACCCTGCTTTGACTGTCGAAAAGACGTGTGCTGTAGAGCTTGCATCAGTGTGGGCTCTGCAAAAGTGCGCATCGAGGGCACATATCAACCATAAAGTATGCATGAGCAACCTTCTGAAGCCTAAAATGAAAAATGAGACACTCTACAGACGGTCTCATGGATTTAACGGTAAATGGTAAAATGGTAAATGGACTGCATTTATATCCACCCATTCACCATATTCACACACTCATTCATACACCGACGGCGGTGTCAGCCATGCAAGGCGCCATCCAGCTCGTCGGGAGCAGCTGGGGTTAGGTGTCTTGCTCATGGACACCTCGACACTTGGTCAGGTGGAACCAGGGATTGAACCACCAACCTTCTAGTTTGTAGACAACCTACATGAACCACTGAGCCACTGCCGCCCCTATGGACACATGAAATAAGCACAGAAGACTGAAAACTGAAAATCTATAAATAAATTATTTATAATTCAGATGAGAATAAAGTTAGTGTTGATTAAAATGAAGGAAAACATTGATTGTATTGATCTCAAATATAGCACATTAATTTTAAATTAATTTAGGTTCAATTACCAAACATACAATCTTAATTTAATTTAAAGCAAACAATACACTTAAAAGATATGGGTTACATGAATATTTTGGAGAGAAAAAAATATATATATACAGGTCCTTCTCAAAAAATTAGCATATTGTGATAAAGTTCATTATTTTCCATAATGTAATGATAAAAATTAAACTTTCATATATTTTAGATTCATTGCACACCAACTGAAATATTTCAGGTCTTTTATTGTTCTGATGATTTTGGCATACAGCTCATGAAAACCCAAAATTCCTGTCTCAAAAAATTTGCATATCATGAAAAGGGTCTCTAAACAAGCTATTAACCTAATCATCTGAATCAACTAATTAACTCTAAACACCTGCAAAAGATTCCTGAGGCTTTTAAAAACTCCCAGCCTGTTTCATTACTCAAAACCGCAATCATGGGTAAGACTGCCGACCTGACTGCTGTCCAGAAGGCCATCATTGACACCCTCAAGCAAGAGGGTAAGACAGAAAGAAATTTCTGAACAAATAGGCTGTTCCCAGAGTGCTGTATCAAGGCACCTCAGTGGGAAGTCTGTGGGAAGGAAAAAGTGTGGCAAAAAACGCTGCACAACGAGAAGAGGTGACCGGACCCTGAGGAAGATTGTGGAGAAGGACCGATTCCAGACCTTGGGGGACCTGCGGAAGCAGTGGACTGAGTCTGGAGTAGAAACATCCAGAGCCACCGTGCACAGGCGTGTGCAGGAAATGGGCTACAGGTGCCGCATTCCCCAGGTCAAGCCACTTTTGAACCAGAAACAGCAGCAGAAGCGCCTGACCTGGGCTACAGAGAAGCAGCACTGGACTGTTGCTCAGTTTTGCATGTCATTCGGAAATCAAGGTGCCAGAGTCTGGAGGAAGACTGGGGAGAAGGAAATGCCAAAATGCCTGAAGTCCAGTGTCAAGTACCCACAGTCAGTGATGGTCTGGGGTGCCATGTCAGCTGCTGGTGTTGGTGCACTGTGTTTTATCAAGGGCAGGGTCAATGCAGCTAGCTATCAGGAGATTTTGGAGCACTTCATGCTTCCATCTGCTGAAAAGCTTTATGGAGTTGAAGATTTCATTTTTCAGCACGACCTGGCACCTGCTCACAGTGCCAAAACCACTGGTAAATGGTTTACTGACCATGGTATTACTGTGCTCAATTGGCCTGCCAACTCTCCTGACCTGAACCCCATAGAGAATCTGTGGGATATTGTGAAGAGAAAGTTGAGAGACGCAAGACCCAACACTCTGGATGAGCTTAAGGCCGCTATCGAAGCATCCTGGGCCTCCATAACACCTCAGCAGTGCCACAGGCTGATTGCCTCCATGCCACACCGCATTGAAGCAGTCATTTCTGCAAAAGGATTCCCGACCAAGTATTGACTATTGAGTGCATAACTGAACATAATTATTTGAAGGTTGACTTTTGTTTTGTGTTAAAAACACTTATTTTATTGGTCTGATGAAATATGCAAATTTGTTGAGACAGGAATTTGGGGTTTTCATGAGCTGTATGCCAAAATCATCAGTATTAAAACAATAAAAGACCTGAAATATTTCAGTTGGTGTGCAATGAATCTAAAATATATGAAAGTTTAATTTTTATCATTACATTATCGAAAATAATGAACTTTATCACAATATGCTAATTTTTTGAGAAGGACCTGTATATATATATACATATATATACACACACAGACACAGACACACACACACACACACACACACAGTTTAAAAGCAAAAGATCTCTCTCTCTATCTCTCACTCTCTCTCTCACACACACACACAGTTCGATGTTGCGATGTCTCCCTCTCTCTCTTGCGCGCGCACACACACACACACTCCAGCATTGCAATGTTGACATCGCAGCCTGTTCATTATGCTGCGTTCACACCAAACGTGAATAGAGCGAAATTTATCGCTATTTAGACTGAATAGATGATGAAGGAATATTTTGTGTAAAAGTGCCTATTTAAGCCAATCTGTCATTATACTCTTTTTTTGCGCCTCTCTCTCTCTCTCTCTCTCTCTCTCTCTCTCTCTCTCTCTCTCTCTCTCTCTCTCTCTCTCTCTCTCTCACTCACTCACACACACACACACAAACAGTTCGATCGCGCCCGCGCCCCCTCTTTCTCTCTCTCCCTCTCACTCACTCACACACACACACACAGTTCGATCGCGCCCGCGCCCCCTCTTTCTCTCTCTCCCTCTCACTCACTCACACACACACAGTTCGATCGCGCCCGCGCCCTCTCTCTCTCTCTCTCTCTCTCTCTCTCTCACTCACTCACTCACTCACACACACACACACACACACAGTTCGATCGCGCCCGCGCCCCCCCCCTCTCTCTCTCTCTCTCGCGCGCACACACACACACACACACACTCCAGCATTGCAATCTTGACATCGCAGCCTGTTCATTATGCTGCGTTCACACCAAACGCGAATAGAATCATTATACTCTTTTGTTGAAGTGTTTTCCATGAAGAATAATAGGCTATTGAACTCACAATTCAAGCAATCGGCCCCAGAAAAGGCGCTAATTTTGAAATGAAACTAACGGCTGCACGGGCATAACTGTGCGCGCCCGCGGTGAGGGATGAGCAGAACAGAGTGAACGTTGTTTAGTTCATTCCTACTTCTATAGGAATTAATTGAAAAAGCTCGCTTTACTCTGCACCATTATTAATGTCTTGTGCAGACGTCCATATTATTTTTTCTCTTTCAAGTTAGTGTTTTTAAACCCCCCAGCGTATCACACGTTGGTTAACCGGTGGGAAAATATTCCCATAGTAACATCCCTAATATATAAATATATATAAATTCAATAGGCCTACCTGATTTTGAACACAAGAGGGCAGTATAGCACTATATATGATTTGGATTATTATTATTTTTGACTAAACAACCATTCTGGCTGTTTTTAAACTTAAAAATAATTCTTAAATTGAAAAAAAGGAATAAAATGGGTTTAGTTCTAATATTTGTATAATTTTATATAAAAATAAATGGTGTATAATTACATTTTAGAAAGATATGAGACATGCCCTGATTCTTTTTTTGACATTACTTTAATCCCTCGACCATAGCAAAACCGTTTGAGATATTCAATATCCGTCCACAATTTAGCATCTTTAATGTATTTTCATCATGTTGAAAAAGTTTGGCGTGAATAAAATAAACTTCTTAGGAGGAGTAGCTAAAAACTCAGAATCTGAAATCCACATTCAAACCAAAATATCTGACTTCCTGTTGGTCGTAGCTAATTACGGTAAATTAGAAAGTTGTCCGGCTCGAAGAGTACAATATACATATCGAGTTTTGTTGCTGTAGATAAAACTAACCCCCCCACTTTTGTCAAAAGCATTTAGAAAGTGACACACTTCCTGCTGCCAGTTGGTGGCGCTATAACTTTGACAAACAATAGTTACATCCATATGATTGGCCTCTTACCACGAACACACTGCTGAAGTTTCATCAAGATCAGTTAATGTATGCAGATGTTATAACACTTCGTGTTTCTCTTTTCTCGCCATAAATTCGTTTCCTCGCCACGGCCAAACCATTTGAGATATCAAAAATCCGTCCGCAATTTAGCATCTTCAATGTGTTGACCTCAAGCTGACCGAGTTTGGCGGTAAACGGATGCAATCTCTAGGAGAAGTACTTCAATTTCCAGAGCAAGCATTCTCCAAACAACCCATTATAGCCGACTTCCTGTTGGGCTGGCGTAAAACTTGACCGAGGGAAAGTTGTTCGGCCCGATGAGATCTATATGTGTACTGAGTTTCATATTAATTCATGCAAGCGTGTTTGATCTATGGACCAAGTTTTGGGGACCCGGTTCAAGGGGGCGCTGTTGAGCCCCCCTGCCACGCCCGGCTACCAGCTTCAGCCCGGTCCTGATGGCCGTGGGCTCTGACCTGTGTGCAAAGTTTCAAGAGTTTTCAAGCACGTTAAGGGACCCAAAAGCCCCTGAAACCTTGAACACCATTAAAATAATAGTCAAATTCCCCATACCCCCCACACACAGAGACAGAGGGAGAGGGAGGGACAAAATTCTCCTGAAAATCACATTCAAACCAAAATATCTGACTTCGTGTTGTTCGGAGCTAATGACTGTCAATTGGAAAGTTGTCCGGCTCGAGGAGAACAATATACATACCGATTTTTGTTACTGTAGGTAAAACTGATACCCCATTTTTGACTAAAGGTGGCGCTACTGAGCCCCTCACCACGCCCGTTTCTGAAACTTTGCACGTGTCTACTAGCTAATAAATGAGATGTGTATGTCGAGTTTCATGCAATTTCAAGCATTCTAAGAGTCTCAAAAGCATCAAACAAGAATATTAAAGTTTGATGCGTTGCCATGGCAACATTATGTTAGATATTAAACAATCCTTTCACAGGTCTACATCTGCCGTGTGTTTACATTATACAGATGAAGTTTGAAGCAAATCGGGTAAAAATAAGAGGGTGATTTCAAAGCATTTTGAAAGTGACACACTTCCTGCTGCCAGTTGGTGGCACTATAACTTTGACTCACAATAGTCACATCCATGTGACCGGCCTCTTACAGTGAACACACTGCTGAAGTTTCATCAAGATCAGTTAATGTATGAAGAAGTTATAACACACTTTCTGTTTCCATTATTCGCCATAAATTCGTTTCCTCGCCACGGCCAAACCGTTCGAGATATCAAAAATCCCTTGGCAATTTTTCATCTTCCATGTCTTGACTTCATGCACACCGAGTTTGGAGACAAACGGCGGAATTCCCTAGGAGAAGTGTTTCAAATTCCTGAGCATGCGTTTCCAAACAACCCTAAATAGCCAACTTCCTTTTTGGGCTGGCGTAAAACTTAGAGCATGAAAGTTGTTCGGCCCCATGACATCTATATGTGTACACAGTTTCAGATTATTACATGCAAGCGTGTTTGATATATGGACAAGTGTTCAAACCCCGTTCCAGGTGGCGCTGTCGAGCCCCCCTGCCACGCCCGGGTCCCTGTTTCAGCCCGGCCCTGATGGCCGCGGGTTCTGACCCGTGTGCAAAGTTTTCAAGAGTTTTCGAGCACGTTAAGGGACCCAAAAGTGCCCAAAAGGTAGTAAAATAATAATAAATATATATATAAATATAGCTGCGAGCAGCGATTACGGGCCCAAGCCGGTGCTCGCAGCTATATTTATATATATATATAAAAAGCCGGTGGCACCGCCACCCTGGTGCCTTTAGGGTTATTGTGCACAACGTGACACAAAATATCAAAATATCTGCTCGCTATCTGCCGATCGGCTCTGGTAGTTCTGCTTCAGCACTGATGATGTTGTAGAAATAGTGCGCTCTGGTTGGTCTGGATTATTCGGGATTTTTTTATTTTATACAGAAATAAGTTATTTATAATTCAGATGAGAATAAAGTTAGTGTTGATTAAAATGAAGGAAAACAAATAGGCTATATTTGTCAGGGTTGCTGGGTGCAGGTAGCCGAAGACGAGGACATGAGAACTTCAATATAGTTGATTTATTAACAAAACTCAACTTACAGAAATAAACAGGAACAAAAGAACAAATGCCAGGACCTCAGAGAACACACAACCATACATCGACGACGACCAACCAACACTGAGGGAAAACACAGGGCTTAAATGAACAGGGACTAATGGGATAATTAACAGAACACAGGTGAAGGGAATTACTAATCAGACAGAGCGGGAAAACTAACAGGACTGAACCAAAATCACAAAAGACGGGGGAAACAAGATCTCAAAACTGAACTAATAACAGGACTAAACCAAAATCACAAATACAGGGGGAAATCAGATTACAAAACAGAACTTAAACACATTGAAACATGACAGTACCTCCCCCCTCCCCGAAGGCGCGTCCTCGTGCCGTATAACATCCAAAGGGGTGGGAGGGTTGTCGCCCTGGAGGCTGACAAGGGCATGGTGGTGCAGGAACGGGAAGCCTCCAGGGCGGAGCTGGTAGCTCAGGGAACCGGGGTGGAACAGGCTGTGGGCGTGGCCATGGTGGAGCAGGCTGCGGGCGTGGCCATGACGGAGCTGACGGACCCTCGGGCGTCCAGGGCGGAGCTGTCGGACCCTCGGGCGTCCAGGGCGGAGCTGGATGTGGGCGTGGCCACGGCGGAGCTGTTGGACCCTCGGGCGTCCAGGGCAGAGCTGTCGGACCCTCGGGCGTCCAGGGCGGAGCTGTCGGACCCTCGGGCGGAGCTAGATGTGGGCGTGGCCACGGCGGAGCTGGATGTGGGTGTGGCCAATGCGGAGCTGTCGGACCCTCTGGCGTCCAGGGCGGAGCTGTCGGACCCTTCGGGTGGCCATGGCGGTGAGGACCCTTCGGGTGGCCATGGCGGTGAGGACCCTTCGGGTGGCCATGGCGGTGAGGACCCTTCGGGTGGCCACGGTGGCGAAGACCTTTCAGGTGGCCACGGTGGTGAATGCCTAGCAGGAGTTCCAGGGATCCCCAACTGAGCCGGAGAGACCCCAAGCCGAGGCGACACCACAGGTCTGGAGGGCCAAGGCGGATCTGCAGGCTCATGGGACCGAGACGGAGAAGGGGCTATGGAAGCCCGTGGCGTAACCAGTGTGAGGGAGGACGACTGAGGAGCAAGAGGGAAGATGGAGCCCGGTGGAGCAGAAGGGATGCAGGGCAGAGGCGCAGCCGGCAGCACGGAGTCCCGAGGTGGAACCAGGGTGACAGCTGACCAATGCGAGGAAGGAAGGAGGAGTAAGCCTGGTGGAGCTATAGGGCTGACAAAACCCGGCGGAGGTGAGGGCACAATGAGCCGAAGAGAAGCTGCAGGGTCGGAGGACCAAGGTGGAGTCAGAGGTTCAGGGGATTGAGGCGAGGACAGAGGATCCACTGACCAGGGCGATGCTGAGGCCTGGAGTCCCGGAGGCGGCTCCACAGCAACACTGGTGAGTAGCTGTGGATGGGCAGCAGGGTCAACAGGGCTCAGTAGAGGCAAAACAGTAGACCATGAAGACACCAACAGCGGAGGTGGGAGAGGGAGACTGGGTGGGATCAGCGACGAAGGCCTTGAGCTGGGCAGGACCAGCGGCAATGAGGGCCCTGGACTGGACGAACGGGCCACAATCGCTGCGTGTGTAGCCCACACACACAAGATCGCCGTAATCAGCACTGTATCTTCCAGAGCTGGCTGGACGGTCTCTGGCTGGACGGTCTCTGGCTGGACGTGGCTGACGTGAAGCTCTGGCTGGACGTGGCTGGCGTGAAGCTCTTGCTGGACGGGCTCTGGCGCAGGATCAGCGGGCTCTGGCGCAGGATCAGCGGGCTCTGGCGCAGGATCAGCGGGCTCTGGCGCAGGATCAGCGGGCTCTGGCGCAGGATCAGCGGGCTCTGGCGCAGGATCAGCGGGCTCTGGCGCAGGATCAGCGGGCTCTGGCGCAGGATCAGCGGGCTCTGGATCGGCTTGGCTGGACGGAACCAGCGGCGAAGAGGGCTTGGCTGGGCTGGACGGAACCAGCGGCGAAGAGGGCTTGGTGCTGGACAGAACCAGCGGCGAAGAGGGCTTGGTGCTGGACGGAACCAGCGGCGAAGAGGGCCTGGTGCTGGATGGAACCAGCGGCGAAGGCTTGGCTGGACTGGACACCACCAACCCAGAATCGAAGAGAGGCCAGAGTGGAGAGTGGTGTCGGGACTCCTCTCGACCACCGCCTCTACTGCGGCCTCCACGGGTCCCACGGAACACAGCTTGGCGGGTTCCCACAAAGGCTTGCTTCCAGATCTCCATCTTCCTTTTTTTTTTCAAGGGTTGGTCGTTCTGTCAGGGTTGCTGGGTGCAGGTAGCCGAAGACGAGGACATGAGAACTTCAATATAGTTGATTTATTAACAAAACTCAACTTACAGAAATAAACCGGGACAAAAGAACAAATGCCAGGACTTCAGAGAACACACAACCATACATCGACGACGACCAACCAACACTGAGGGAAAACACAGGGCTTAAATGAACAGGGACTAATGGGATAATTAACAAAACACAGGTGAAGGGAATTACTAATCAGACAGAGCGGGAAAACTAACAGGACTGAACCAAAATCACAAAAGACGGGGGAAACAAGATCTCAAAACTGAACTAATAACAGGACTAAACCAAAATCACAAATACAGGGGGAAATCAGATTACAAAACAGAACTTAAACACATTGAAACACGACAATATTGATCTGAAATATAGCACATTAATTTTAAATCTATTTAGGTTCAATTACCAAGCATACAATCTTAATTTAATTTAAAGCAAACAATACATTTAAAATATATGGGTTGTATGCACATTTTGTAATAAAAAAAAGATATATATCCAAAAAGACAAGGCCTTAAAGGGTTAAACTCTTGTCACTGTAACAGACACAATCTCTCTCACACACACACACACACACACACGTCAAATCACTTACATTTTAGATGCAATATTGACTTTTTTACAGTTTTAGCAGCGAAAATAGTTAAATAAAGATCACAGCAGAACCATTGCGCATCTCACAGCAACGTGTTTTCTCATTACTGAATGAATCAGCATTTTGAACGAATTGGTTGACTCAAAGATTCAATGACCAATGCCCTGTCCCAAATGGAACCCTAAGCACTCGCGGTCTTCCTCTGAGTCCGCACTTTCGCGACGTAACGCCGCTTTGAATGTCGGGAAGAAGTCTGCTGTGGAGTCCGCATCAGCGCGGACTCGGCAAAAGTGTGCATCAAGGGCGCAAATTGACCGCAGAGGGGGCGCTCGCGAGCACCCTTCTGAGATCTAAAAATGACAAATGGGACACACTGCGGTCTCACGGACTTAACGGACACGCGCACGCGGCAGCCATTGTAAGTCCACAAGACCGAAAGTGCACATGAAGTGTGCCATTTGGGATTGGGCCAAATCCATAAACATCTGTCTCATTCATGAATGACTCAGTCGTTCGAACGAATTGTTTGAACGAATGAATCAATGACTCGCTCATTAACCTTCTCCAGAGCGTCGGCGCACTTTTTTTTTTTATTTAGTTCAAATATACTATCAGATTTAATGTTATACCTTGACAAACTATACATCATTAAAAAGATATTGTTTTATGATTTTTTTCTAAATAGGAATGCTTACTGAAATGTTTCAGTGCATTTGATACCAGTTTCAAATATTTAGTGAGAACTTTGATAAAAGAAATTAGGGTTTGAAACCCTATGAATAGCCTGTGAATAGCCAGTCGTTAGAAGCTATAATGCAGACAAAAGAAATGCATATTTAGAGCCATAACCAGTCTGGAGAGGTGTAAATGCGTGCAGGGGAGACTGACACTGAATGGGGCACCACAAAACAATAGAGACAATAGACTGAATAGATGACTCAGAAGATGACTAAACATCAGTTTGCTAATAGAGTCTAATCAAAATAAAGTAATTTGACATGATTTTGAAAAACATTTAACTAAATACTTAGTTAAATACTTAGAGTTTTATACTTATCATTTTCAGATTTTAAATATAAAATGGTCAGACATGTGGCTTTAGCTGCAGTGCATTTCTAGATTGCTCCAGGGCCAACTTCAATTTTATTTTCATGAAGATGTTTCATAAAAATATATTTCTAATAACTTTACAAAACTTTGAAGCTATTTAAAATAGTTTTTTTCATCATGACAATAATTAATTCTACATTTACAATAAACAACCAGGTGTCAGCTTTCAAATGAGATCATACTTGTGCTTTTAGTGCAAAGGGTTCATGAACTGTATCTGTTTCAGTTTGGGTATGTCATTTCTGGGGATTTTTCAAAAGTGGGCTTGAAGCTTAACAGGTTAAGACGGTAGCCTGGCGACACCTAATGACGGTTTAGTGTTATGTTTAAAAGTATCATTCTTTCCAACGATTTTTAATTGACTTATATTTAAAACAATCTCATAACATTATTTAATGCATTGTTATTTTTCAGTGTAAACGATTTCATTTGATCAGCCCTACATAGGGTAAAAGCCATATAGTGTCTTATCATTCTAAATAATTGAATTTATTGATCAAATTTACAAATTAAAAATGAAAGATGAAGCATACATTTAATAAGACTGGACTGGGGTGCCCTGCATATATTACAATATCCAGATTTAAATATACCATTGCACCCCACCGCCAATTTGATGTGTGTGTTTGTGTGTGTGTGTGTGTGTTTAATAAAATCATTTAAGGTGTATTCACACCAGGAAAGTTCGATAGTTCACTTGCTTTGGTCCGGACCAAATCATTTTTTTTTTTCGCTTTCTCACTGCTCTTTTTGCAAGTGAACCAAAATTTGTAAACAAAACCACACGTGTGCTAAGGTCGTCCATTCATTGGACAAGGATTCTCAAGTAGGGAAATCAGGAAGTGCAAAAAAGGCTCAGCATGGAGATATTTCGTACTGCAATATTTGTTACTTGACTAATTTTGTGTTATTCTGTACAAACGCAATATGAAGAAACTGCGCAGAAGACGGATAAGGTATAAAGTTTTCATTCATAGAGAGCGGCTATGTTCACACATTGAAATAATGTGATTCTTATGGCATATACAGCTAACAAGTGCTGTCAATGTTAACGCTTGCGATTAAGTTTGTCCAGTTTAACGCAGCATCATCCTTGTATTGTAACTATCGTTACATTATATGAACTGCAAAAGCTTTTTTTGCATCTATGCACGATTAGACTAAAGAGAACGCTCTGTATGTGAATGTCCTGATGCACACACTCATTCCTTCATTCCATTCCAATGATGCACACACGACACGCAGAAAGACGCGCAACAGTATCGTGTGGCCAGACAGCGCGCCGGAATGGAATTCTCTTTCGCACTTGAACAACAAAAACACAAACTATTATGCCAAAATCTCCGACTACGGAAGCCTGTTTTGACAGTATTCGACAAAGGCGCAGTGCTTTCTTGCAATTGGGTCGGTTCATGTTCACACCGTAAACGAACCGTACGAGAGTTCGTTTGGAACCGTACCGAGACCACCTCTTCAGCTGGGTCATGGTTCGGTTGTTTGGTCCGCACCCGAGTTCGATTGCTGTATTCACACCTGCCCAAAAGGTCCGCAGCAAGGGGGGAAACGAACTAGAGTTCGATTCAATCGAACCAAACAAGGCAGGTGTGAATACACCCTAAGTCACTACAATTAAAACCTGAACGTGTTTGCTTACTAAATTGTGAGCTGAACGAAAGTTGCAGCAAAGATCAGCAACAGGAGTCAAAATTCATTAATCACGAGAGTGAAGAGCTGACTGAAAAAATGATGACGGAATATTTTGTGTAAAAGCGCCTATTTAAGCGAATCTGTCATTTACTCTTTTGTTGTTGTGTTTTCCCTGAAAACCGGAAGCAATCGGCCCCCGATATGGCGCTAATTTTAAAGTGACACTAAAAAGTATGCGGCTGCACTGGCATTCATAACGGTGCGCGTCCATGGCGACGAGCGAGCAAAACAGAGCGAACGTTTTTTCATTTCTACTTCCATAGAAATTCATTCGAGTGCACTGCGAGCGCCACCACTATAAATGTCCGTGCGGACGTCCTTACTTTACTTTCACTTTTATATTAGCGATTTAAAAGCCCTCGCTGGTGTCACACTTCGATTAACCGGTGGGAAAAGATCCTCACAGCCACATACCTAATATATTTATATTTAATTACAATAGCCATACCTGATAAAAAGTTTTAAGTACTGAGTTGATATCATTTTGGACACAAGAGGGCAGTATAGCCCTATGTTTTACTTGATGTATTTATTTTTTAACTGAATAGCGCATTCTGGCTGTTTTTAAACTTGTACATTATTCTTAAATTGAAAACAAGTATAAAATGGGTTTAGTTCTGATATTTGTATAATTTTATCTAGAAATAAATGGTGTATAATTAATTTTTTAGAAGATATGAGGCTTTTAGTGTTTACTTTTTTGACATGACTTTAATCCCTCGCCATAGCAAAACAATTTGAGATATTCAATAGCCATTCACAATTTAGCTTCTTTAATGTATTTTCATCGTGTTGAAAAAGTTTGGTGGAAATTAAATAAACCACTTTAGAGGAGTGGGTAAAAAATCAGAGGCTAATTTTGCCAAAAATCCACATTCAGACCAAAATATCTGACTTCCTGTTGATCCGAGCTAATGACTGTCAATTAGAAAGTTGTCCGGCTCGAGGAGAAAAATATACATACCGATTTTTGTTACTGTAGGTAAAACTAATACCCCATTTTTGACTAAAGGTGGCGCTACTGAGCCCCTCACCACGCCCATTTCTGAAACTTTGCACATGTCTACTAGCTAATAAATTAGATGAGTCTGTCGAGTTTCATGCAATTTCAAGCATGTTAAGAGTCTCAAAAGCATAAAAAAAGAATATTTAAGTTTGATGAGTTGCCATGGCAACAATATTTTAGAGATTAAATCCTTTCACAGGTCTACATCAGCCGTGTGTTTACATTATACAGATGAAGTTTGAAGCAAATCGGGTAAAAATAAGAGGTGATTTCAAAGCATTTAGAAAGTGACACACTTCCTGCTGCCAGTTGGTGGCGCTATAACTTTGACTCACAATAGTTACATCCATGTGATCGGCCTCTTACCACGAACACACTGCTGAAGTTTCATCAAGATCAGCTAATGTATGAAGAAGTTATAACACACTTCCTGTTTCACGTTTCTCGCCATAAATTTGTTTCCTCGCCACGGCCAAACCGTTCGAGATATCAAAAGTCCGCTGGCAATTTTTTATCCTTAATGTCTTGACTTCATGCTGACCGAGTTTCGTGGCATTTGTTTGAATTCTCTAGGAGGAGTACTTTAAATTCCATTGCATGCGTTTTCCAAACAACCCTAAATAGCCGACTTCCTGTTGGGCTGGGGTAAAAAGTAAGAGCATGAAGTATATATGAACCGATGAGATCTATATGTGTACTGAGTTTCATATTATTACATGTAAGTGTGTTTGATTTATGGACCAAGTTTTCGGATCCCTGCCATGCCCGGGTACCATTTTCAGCCCGGTCCTGATGGCCGCGGGTTCTGACCCGTATGCAAAGTTTCAAGAGTTTTTGAGCACGCTAAGGCCCCCAAAAGTGCCCGAATAGTCGTAAAAATAATAATAATAATAATAAATATAGCTGCGAGCAGCGATTACGGGCCCAAGCCGGTGGCACCTTACCGGGGTGGCGGTGCCGCTGGCTTTGGCCCTTCATTGCTGCTCGCAGCTATATTTATATTGTAGCGACACTGACGGGTATCCGGCCAAAGGTTCGGAATTAGCAAATCCTGGTCAGTGGATTAAAATTACTGGAAGCTAATTTAATCAACCACAGTCAACTCTACCCTTCTTTTTGGCTGTGACACAAAGAAGTGTTGTTCGGACTTGATTGAGTCACTGACTACAATTCGCACACACGGCAGTTCTCGCTAATGATTAAGTCAAAGAAGACTTTGTTTACCACCAAAAGACATTTGACCAAGAGCCCCGCTTTGGCGAGATCACGCGGAGAGAGCGCCCTGAGGGTTTCCTACGAAGATGACAAGACGAGCATTGTCAATTTAAATCCGCACACACAGGATTCCCCGGAGAAAACGCTGACTGAACAATCACATCCACGCATACCCGCACACAAACGACCTTCCTGTATGCATGCATATCTAATTAGTTTTGTCTTATTCTATAGATGTAATTTGAACTGTTCTGTAACTTCGAACCTTAAGTTTATTTTTTAAAGAAAGATTCTATAACTCTCCCTCTTGCAAGGTCATAAAACTTTATGACTCCCAAAAGGAATTCCAAGGGAAAATCACGGCTCCCACTTGAATTCTGATGAAGAAAGAGGAATAGACTCTGCAATCTTATATTGTCTATAAGTATAACCACTTAAGAAATGCATAAACATGAATTTGATATTTCCTAGGTCATGGTAGCAGGTATTATGGCTTTATAGTCGTGTGAAGAAACTTTAAAATGCATGTAATTCTGCATATGAATGTAACTATGTTCTTCTACTTTTACCTGCCATGTCTGGTAGCTGTTTGACCGTCTTGTTTTGACTGAACCAGTCATACATAGGATATTACTGTAAAATCTATTGTCCGGTTTGTACAATCTTTCTGGGTAGGAATGACAAAATGTTATACCATCATAAATGATCCTGACAAGACAAAGAGGAATCTTCCGCGGGCACTTTTCTCCCAGCTGATTGGTGCCTTCATGCCAGAAGGGGCGTGAACCTAAGTGTCCTTAAAGAGACGCGCCGAGCTTCCCTTTCTGCTGCTGAAAACCCTTCTGAAAGCTTCCTGAAAACTCTCTGCCTAAACTCCCTGGCTCTTCCTGCTCTTCGTGGCTTCATCATGTGACCCCTCGTGCGTCTGGACATCGCCTTAGTGTGATGATCCATCGTTTCTCTTTTTGTTTTCTTCAAGTTTATTTTATCTTTTTCGAAGTCTCCTCTGTTCATGTCTTCTCGCGAAGAAAATGAACACAACCAGACTGGCAAGCTTCACCTACAAGGACATTCAAACACGCCGCGCTCGCTGGACGAACCCGAACGCTCGGCATCCACCTGACAGAGATACACGCACACGCCGTTTTCAGATCGGTCACACCCAAGAGCTGTACCTGTGCAAGTATCCGTTACTATGCTTATTTAAGATCTGTTGAGTCTTGTTCTAATTTAAAAGGTTCTGTGTCTGTGATGAATTGTGCCAAGAAGATCTCTCATCTTCCCTCTCTCTCTCTCTCTCTCTCACTCCCAATCTTGCGCTCTCGCAATCTCTCTCTCTCTCACTCCTGTTTGTTGTTCGTCTGTATCATTAGTTTTACTGTTTACTGTACATACATGTATCCCGTGTTTAAATGTAGAATTCTGTATCCGTAGTTTCATTTTATTAAAACCATTATATTCTTGATTGTTTTTGAATGCTCATAATTTACAAGTCAATGAAATGCGGTCCTGCTACAAAAGCTTTACAAGTTGTTACTATATCAGTAACGTAAATTTTATAAACACCTGAAAATTAATGTTCACGGCCGGAACATTGAGATTTCTTGGAGTTTATAAAAAGGGACAACCTTGTTGAGAAGTTGGTTAGTTAACCTTACGGCTGTTTGCTGGACAAACCTATTGTTTGATAAACTAAATTGATTCCCTTAAAGTTGTCTCATATAATCGATCTGTAATGAGACCATTGATATATGAATGAGGAATTATAATTCGTTATGATTTACCATTCATATATACAATCGGTCTATTTTCAATTTCGATAATTTAACTGTCATATGCAATATATTAATCATATTCATGATTAATTATTAAAATTCCCTATGCATAATTTGAGCTAATTAAGGCACATCTCAATGTGGCGACATATTATATGGTGGAGAACGCGACGCATTTCAAACTTTGTTTTATGAGCAAATTCAGTTTCAATCTGTTTATATGGTTATTAATAATTTTGTGCACGCACGATATGGAATTTTGAAATTGTGAGATAAGTCGCACTGCGAACTCACTCCTAACTGACAGGCAAAAACCCGACGTCAGTCAGTAACGTTACATGTTAACAGCTGCTAAAATATGCATAGACATGTTTTTATCACTGTTAAATGAGTACACTGCAGTATTATTATCACGAATGTCCTGTTTTGAGATGAAGACAACTCTCTGCAGGTGATACATTTTAATATGTCTAAAACCGCCTATTAAGACGAAGGAATCTCTTTTTAGTGTGAGACGTAAATCTGATCAAAGCGAGAGTCCTTTGATTCAGTAGTAAAAGGCCTGTTATTATAATCGTTAGAGTAACGATGAACTCCTGGTTTGAAAAAACATTGACTTAGCTACTCAATTGTAAAAAACCGAAAAGCATATTATCACAAGTGCTATTTGATATATGCTTGGAGTCGAAAACAGATGAATAATTCCTGTTTCCTTTTGCACGACGCAGCGAAGAAAACCTGCTAACGTGTTAAATAAATATAGCACCGATAAAAATCCAAAACTGAAAACATTTTTAATCAATGCCATTTGATAAATGTTATCGGAAGCCGAAGCAACAGATGAATAATTCCTGTTGTCCACAATTTACGTGTAGTGCAGTGAAGAAATCCTGCCACACACTTTTGTGAAATATAGCACCAAAAATCCGCCGAGATTTTGAAATAATTGTGATTTTTGCAGACAACTGACGCATAGAAACGCACTCAGAGTTAAATCACTCTGAAGCCGAGTGCTCAGTTTCGCTGACAAACACTAAAGACACCTTTTTAGTGCCTAATAGTGCAAGTTACTTCAACCCCATGACTTCAAATGGCGCCATCGTGTGGACGTTAGGAGAAAGAAATTCTCAGCGTAAAATCACACTGAATGTAATTCCGCTGACGAACACTGGAGGGCAGCCTTCCAGTATAGTCTGATTACTTCCCCTCCGTGACATCATTCTGTGCGAGCTAAATTGTGCCACCGTGTGGGTATTGGCAAACAGGTCACTTTGTTTTCAAATTCTCTCTTGTTTTTTTTTTTTTTTTTTCCTCTCTTTTTCATTTTCCCTGTGATAATGAACTCTGCGGTCTAACTTCAATATATATATATATGTGCATTAACAGCTCTGCTTGTGCTAAATATTATTGGATGTTAGATTGTCCTGCCCCTGACTGATTACAATTATTTTGAATTTGATTCAAACAAGATTTGAATTAAAATTTAAGTTAAGACTCTCAGCTCAGTCACTGATACCCACTTAAAAAGGGGCGCTCCCTCTGGCATCCCCTGCTAAGTCGGTTTATCACTTTTCCTGCTTTCATTCTGTTTTAAAGTGGTCAATTTCCAGTTGGTTTTATTTGATGTGCCATCACGGATACCTTACAGTAGTCGTGATTATCATCAGATATTATTCTGATCTTTAACTCGTCTTACACTTATTCAAATTTGGTTTGGAATATCAAATTCCTAATTTAAATTTGAATTAAGCTTCTCATGTCAATTCATCTTTTCCTTTTTTTTTCCCCATTCCGTTGTGAATTGTTTTATTTCTACTTCTCTCTTTGAATTATTTCATAATTATTAATGATACCTTGCAGTAATCTTGATTATTATCAGAGATAATTCTGATCTTTAACTTTCGGTACACGCTTATTTAAATTGAGTTTAACAAATTTAAATTTTAATTTAAATCAAGTTGCCTATTCAGCCATCTGATTTATCATCAGATATTATGCTGATCTTTAACTCGTCTTACACTTATTCAAATTTGGTTTGGAATATCAAATTCCTAACTTTAATTTGAATTAAGTCTCTCATGTCAATTTTGTTTTCTCTCTTTTCATTCCGTTATGAATTGTTTTATTTCTACCTTTCCCTTCTGATTATTGTATAATTATTGACGATACTTCACTGTTGTCGTTAATTATTATAGGATATCATCTTGACTTTTCAATCCCCTTACACGCATATTTAGATTTGATTTCAACTCCTTTGAATTTAAATTTAAATTAAGGTGGCTGATTCAACCAGGTTAACCACAAGTGCGCCCCCTGGTGGCAAAAACCCACTACTACGGTTCACTTCCTCCTGCGTTCAGCCTGCTCTCTCCAGTTCTACCTTTCGTTTTTGATTATCTAATAATTGTGGATGATACTTCACTGCTATCATTAGTGATTATTTGATATGATTCTGATTTTCCCTTTAATTCTTCGTACATGCTTATTTAAATTTAATTTAACCCTCTTTGAATTAAATTTGAATTAAGTTTGTCTATTCAAGTGACACAAACACGCTACTACCTGCCTCCTCCTTTGTGCCTCTGGCTTTCGTTATTTTCTATTTTCTCTTTTGGGTAAGGTCATTTTGATAATTACCAACATTATCATAATTTCCTTTTTGTTTACTATTATTTAATAAAGCCTTTGCCTTTATTTCTACATACATAAGTACTCCATTGGGTTAGACAAGAAAACCTTAATTCACTTTGAGTTTCGCTTGCTAAATCCTGTTCTGTATTTGTACGTAGAATTCCCCAGGTGGTGATTTGACGGTCATCTCTGGCTGGTTTCCGGCAAGCTGGTTTGTCTGACTGGCGTTACCGGCGCGGACCGTGAGTGAGCCTCGGACTTCCCTGTCTCTTTCCATTGGTGCAACACATAAAACTGTGTCATCAGAAATCTGGCACTCCAAAGTCGCAGATTGTTTGAGAGGAATGCACCTTGGTAGAGATGAACGGAGAGGCCCGAGGACGCGGCGGTTGAGCGTGGGGACGACGGAAGGATTAACCACGACGCTGGCTCCAACCAGAGTGACCTCAATTCACCCAGGCAAACTAAATAAGGCTTTCCACCGGTAAACCCACTAGCCTGTGGGCCCGGCTATAAATCCAGCTGGATACCAGGCTCAGGCTCCCTATCCCCTGTAACACTCTCTGTGTTAGTATATCTCCCATTTTATTTACAGACCTATTCATTTGTTCTTTTTAATTTTACTGCAATCTTTTCTATCACACTATTTTTTTTTTGTTCTGTTTTGATTTGTTTCTTTCAGTTCACCTAGAGACAGAACCTATGACATAAAGGACAGCTAAATAACAGATCGACCACTGAGCAGCTAGCGTCACCATGTGACCCACTAGGCTGCCGCCCTGTCAAAATCTTTATTTAGGCCTTGCGCTGACCTACGCAAATTGTCCCAATCTAACTGTCTGCATCAGTCAGCCAAAATTCTCATAGACGGCATAGCCCGTATTAGCATAATTCCTTAGCTCGTAAACGAACTTGCAGTGGTTTTGCTTTCTTGTGTGTGTGTGCTGTGCTCCATCTCGCCCGCAGTGAGCCAGTATGTTCCGGTCTTCCTGTCCCGCAGCCCGCTGGGACAACCTGGAGACATGGCCGAGATCCACAACACCTCCACTCCTGCCCAAGGTCGCCAGTGACTCAGAGCCCCCGAGCCAAGAGCAGCTGGACGCCGACTTGGACAAGCTGATGGCTCACAAACCGAGCCAAAGCTACAACGACAAAGACTGGGCCCGACACGTCGGAAACCTCGCTCACAAGCTCATCGCACAAGCACGCCTCCACGGAAGGAGCCGCATCGCCCTGGAGCATGAAGGAGCAACGCTAAAGATGCAAGTGGAGGAGGCCCAGATCGTCAATCGTCTAGATCAACTACTCCTCGAAACCGAGGAAGAGGATGACACCGACCCCAAGCTACAGAAGGAAGTGGAAAGACTTCAAACTGCCCCGTCGGATCTTCGTCTACACACAGACCGAAAAGAGCAGTCAGAGAAAGAAACCAGAGAGGAGCTCAACATGAAACTCCAAAACGGTGAAGCTCTCCTTGCAAGAGCAGAGACTGAACTAAAAGAAATAGACACTAAAGCCAAGGCCTGCGAAAAACACTTGCAAGCGGCCCAAGCTGAAATCCATGAACTCATTCAGCACAAAGACAATATCATATACAAAATTGACATTGTTCACAGAGAGCTGAAACACTCTTATAGATTACAAAGCGACCGGAAAGGGGAAACGCACACCACAAAGTTTCCCCTGACCAGCCGTCCGCACCTTTCAGCCAACAACACAGAGCTGAAAAGAGGGGCGAAAGTCCACCGTTCAAGACACCACCAGCCAGCCCACAAGAACCCCCGTCAGCGAAAGGGGGAGAGCCTTTCCAAAGAACCCTGCAAGAGGCCACGACGTGCACGCCTACCTGCAAGACATTGACTCTCACTTACAGACTGTTACCAACACAACCGCGTGGGACAGACTTTACCTGATAAGGATTACGTCCAGCCGTGAGGTGCGCAGCCTCCTAAATCGTCAAAAAGACACTGTCAAAACTGACTACCAGCAGCTGCAACAAGCTTTGATCTGTGAATTCTCTGATCCAGAATCAGGCCAAGGGTTATTCACCGCCATGGACCTCAAGCAGGCCCGACTTGAAACCCCACAGACCCTCAACAACCAACTCCGACAAGCCTATTTCGGAGCCCAAAATCACCCAGGTATGGAAGAAGATTTCAACTTCAGAACTCTGTTTCCCCGAAATCTGCATCCCACGGTGAGTCATCACCTAGGTGTCCTGGCCTGTCCCCGTAGCATGTCTACCCAACAGCTACGATACTTGGCCCACAAAGCTCACATTAAGCAAAAGACTGTGTCCAAAAGACTTTGAAAAACCCAACAATCTACTCTGTCTCTGAACACTACTCAGAGCTGCCCATAGAGGGCGCCCCACAACACCCAGCCACGTCACAGATCCTGAAGGTGCTGAAAGAGCTTCTTCACGGGAGATCTCCCAAGAGAAACAAGAGGTACGAGCCCGACATCCTGTGTCTAAGCACCCTGAACACTGCTCGTCGGCCCCAGGCCACAGAGCCAGCCGTCACACCACAAAGTGACAGCATCACCCAGCCACCACAGCTGACCGCTGCACAGCCTGGGCATGACAGCACAGTGTCACACAACTGGGACCAAAGTCCCGAAAGACCAAGCAATGCTGTTTTGGCTACCTGCCTCCGCAGCGACCCACACAAGGCCGGCCCTAACCGCCCATCGATCAACACACCAGCCCCAACGCCAAGACTCCTGGGAAACCTGATCCAAAAGGGGGTGGCCCGAAAGCTCTACCTAGCCATCACGATAGACCTTGATTTCAGCATTAAAGCCCTGCTAGGCACAGGCTAAGACCTCATTTTGATATCAGCTGAACTTTTTGAAAGACTCAAAGCTAAGAGACAAGATCGAACTCTTACATCTCAAACGTGTGAGCTGAGCGTACAGTTGTACAGCCAGAACAACATCTGGCTAGAACAGGTAGCTCACATCCACCTGACAATTGGTCCTTCGAGTCTAGTCCATCCCGTGCTCATCTCACAAATGAACACTTTTCCACTTCGAATTGGCAAAGATCTGCTAGATCGATTTGAGCCTTTAATAGACTTCAAACAACTGCAAGTTTGGGCTCAAGTGCGAGAACCTGACCCCCGCCAGTCACACAGGTCACCAGAGCCAGACTGGCAGGCCACAGAGATCACAGGAACTCCCACAGCCAGCCATGAAAAGACACAGACTCAACACCAGGTCAAGGTTCAACTGTGCTACCCTGCACCTTACAGCTCACTAAAAGACTTTGACACCTGCTGCCCAAAGGTCATGACTGACCTGCAGCTATATGATCAAACACATGCCCTTGCCAAACCTGGCGCATTAAACGAGCTGAGGCCACTTTCAACCCTCAAGGTTGAGGTGAATAAACACTGCTTGGCAACTTTACGAACTAAACTGCCTACCTCAGAGCCACTTCCGCTGGCTCCGCTGTTTACAACAACCAAAATAGCGGATGCGGGCTTCTGACACAATAAAGACTTTGCTTAACCACCTCTTGACCCCCTCCCTCTTGGTTTCACTTTCACTTTCAAATTGAAACCCAGATACTTTTGTTTTCATTTGTTATTTATTTTATTTTTGACTTAAGGCGACCCCTATTTTATTTGTGAGTGTTTACACCTGTTGAGACTGAACATTCCCACTCAGTTCAGTTGAATTAAATTAAATTTGGGATTTAATTAAATCAATTTGCTTAGTCGATTTCCATCCTAGTTACTAGAGCTATGAGAACACTCGATGTTTACCCTTTTATTTTGATTTTGTTTCAATTTATTTACTTCAGGTTTCAGCCTGAATCCTTATTCAGCTCAACAAAGCTTAACTAGATTTGAAATTTAATCACATTGCCTGATACGCTCTCCCTTTTGTCTCCTAGAGCTATAAGGACGTCCTAAGTTTACCTGTACTTTATTGTAGATAAAGTCACTATCACTAGTCACTATCCTCATCTTCTTTCTCTCTATAGGATTACGATATCTAGCGACTGTTGTTTCCTTAGCGAGTTACACAGATCAGTAATATTCTACTTCCTGTTTGTGTTTTACCCCTCCTCACTCCTTAGCACCAAGCTAAGTACATGAAGTACGGATAACACAAATGCACAGTAGGCCCCAGACAGAACTGCAAACACTTCCCGTGGTTTCTTCTTCTGTTGACCTTGATGTTTGAGGTGTCCCTGCCAGTTTAGTCTAAAACAGCAGCTTACCCATAAGGAACAACAGTCTACTTATGTCTCCCAGCTAAACTTAAATAGGTAAAACACTCCTTTCTTCCTCTTCATTTGCGGTTTCATCCTATCTCTTATTTTTGTTTTACTCTATTTTGTTACTCTCGAAGTACAACATCTGAAAAGAACCAACATGCAATTTTTTTGTTTGTTTTGTTTTTGTTTTGAGTAATAGGTTATGACATGTAAGAAACCAGTCACCAGTCGACGCTGCTTAATGCACATCTACTAAGATAATCAAAACCTTTTGTGTGTGTGCTCACCAAAACCTAAATTTTTGCTGCATCTACAAGCAGAGTGATACCTAGCGGTCAAAACTGTTCACTAGCTGAAAAGTCTGCTTTTATGCATAAGAGGGCAAAACTATATAGGCTTAGACAAGCTTTGACGTACAGCTAATCTATTTTCTTACTCTGTAAACAAATAAAATAAGTTGTTTAAAGTAAAGAGAAGAGTTCCATGAGTAAAAGTAACAAATGCCAAAACACATTTGCATTTTACTGAATGTAACGCCAAGTTCTTGAAAGACTTAAAGTATAGGAGTCCCCTTTTAACCCGTTTAAACATGCATAACTCAGTAAAATGTGCAGACACTTTGCAGATACTGTTGAATTGTTCTGACATGCTCTGGTTCCCATGACAACAACTGGTCACAGGAAGTGCTAACTTGTGATGTCACGTTGTAAACAAACCAGCCTACATGGCTAGGCTAACCTACCCTAGCATTCACCCGGCTTAGGCTAAGCTAAATAATAACTTCTACAGTTAGCAGTTAGCATCATTCACTGAAAGCCTTAATTGCAGCTTTTGTTTACCCAATTCAAAGTATTCTAAAATACTTTCTTTTACCCCAGTTAGGGTTTGTAATTCCTCACTTTCCTTACTTTCAATTCTTCTCAGCTAAACTTTCACCTTCACTAATTAACCATAGTCCTGGCTGAGCGCTGTAAGCTAAATTTGCAGATGCCCTGTCAATTAAACTTAAGTTTAACTACATGTTAACTGTGCAGCTAGAGAAGAATTCGTATAGTAATGAGAATTTCCATCAGCATGTTGACTTAACATTTGGAGGGACACACAGAGTGTGGCCTTGAACACGCAACCGCTGTAACCCACTGTGGAGTGTTGGTCTGGGCAAATCCAAAGTTAGTCACTAGTGCTACTGATTATTATCACATTCAGATCATTACCGCTGTTTTGATTACTTACTTTATGTTTATTTATTCTTTTAAATTTTTGTTTTCATTATTTATTTATTTACTTTTTCCACTTTGATAATAATAGCAGTCAGCTATTCCCCGGTCTATTTGGTCATCTATATGATTTAATTTAATTTACTCTCTTGTTCGAATGTGGTTCCATTTCCCATTGGGCCCAGAAAGGAAACAGAGACACCTTTATTTGTGATTGTGCTTACTTTCAACAAGTGCACTCATTTTTGTGACCCTGCAACACAAGTAACTTCAACAATTTACTAGGGCACAACTATAGTCCAAAGGATTGATAATAGGCTCAATTTGAATAGGAAAGCTGTCCTTTTTCTCCCCATCATTCACTTCGTCAAGCCGTAGTGAACCACTACTTAAGTCCAGAGAAATAATTTAGTCATACGAGCCATCTTAAGTCATTTATTTTATCCCGGCTATGCCCTTTCCAGGAAATACTCTCGGAACCACATAAGTCTTAACATCCACAGCCAAGATGATAAAGATAAAAGAGACACATCACTAGCTAGATACACATCACTAGCTAGATACACATGAAACACCTAACTTTATGCTACATATCTAGCGAACCCATTAAACCATGGTTCTGAACTTTTAGGGTCATGCATTAGCCTCTCACCACAAGTATGACCAAATGTCACAGAGCCCCTGCTTCACCTGACCTTAACCTTATAGCTACCACAGACTGTGACAAAACAATGGACACTATGAGAAACCACCTCTCTACCCCGCCAACCACCCACGAACACCGTCTGCACCCAGCGACAACCAGTGCCCCTGACACCCTACGTCAACAAGCACATGCTGCGTGCACAGGACAACATTCAGCGTTCTGCACCTGATGCCATCACTGCACCAAAGCTTGTGATGCCACAGTGCAAAAGGGGGGTCATGCCAATGTATGCCCTGGAAGCACCACGTGCTGCTCAGCACCAGAGACACTTGCAAGACACCGAGGCAAGTGGCATAGCGGCATCCTCAAAGCGAAAAGACTGTCCGAGCCAACCGAGGACGACACTCGCTGAAATTTTTCCTCCCTTTCTCTTTCTCTCTCCCTTTCACTTTTACCAGGATGATGCTGTGGTTCGCGATGCCTGTGCCTCCAGCCAACCAGAGGACAGCCGCAATCGGACATCTCATCAGGTCCGACAGCAGGCATCGTCCGGAGAGGACAACAACTCCTGATCACCAACTGCAGGAACCACACCCAGAAAGTGTGTGTTCGACGCAACCCCCGCAACGTCTACAGAGCACCTCACCCCAGCACAGCAGCCCAGCTGTACAGCTGGACCCGTGCCCGATGGACAGAGAACTCCCTCGCTCACGCCAAGGCCAAGGCCGAGCACATGCTCAACCAACTTGATAAAACGACTGTCACACAAGCGGACTTAGGTGGACACGACCACCGTTTCAAACGGTTCCTGGGAGCTTCGCTCGGAGCCGCCGCTGCTGTCAGAACTCTGTTAAGCATTGGTATGCCCAGTGCCAACGCAGTGAACCATGTGACTGAAATTCGGACTGAGGTCCCACAGCTAAGACTGCAACTCACAACACAGAGTACATCCCTGCAGACCATCGGAAAAACATTGGTGGGAACTGTGGTAATTCTCAACATTCACAGCGTTCTGCTGAACCAGACAGTAAAATCCATGAAACAGCTGTTTACTGTCTTCCAGAAAGAAAGACTCAAACTCCGCTGGTCACAGCCCCGGACGGGGTGGCCTACCACATGACCAGCGACACACTGCTGCACCTGGCCCCACATGTGCAGCCCACGACCAAAGACACTCACTATCTCTGCCCTAGTAAACCCTTCCTCAGAGACAACACTGACGGAATCTGCGGTGTGCAACCTATGATCAGCGACACACGCTGCCTTGCGGAAGCCAAGCCTCGCACACAAGGCACCGAGATACAAGAAGAGACTGTAGGTGACAGATGGCTCGTCAACACTCCCGTGCGAACAGCTACGCTCACTTACAACCAACATGACACTGCCACCCGTGTCACCTTGCTCAAACAGAGCGTGTGGGTTCAAGTACCGAAAGGTGCCATCCTCCACCTGGATGACCTGACATTGTTCCATCTTCCAAGCAAAGAGTACAGATTAGCACTGGAAACCCCATCCTTCTTCAGGAACCACACTGTCACCCTAACTCCAGAACGGGAATTGTGGTTTGCAAAAGGGGGTCCCAGTGAATTGACATTGCTCCTATCGACATAGCCCTCCAAGCTTTGTCTCGACTGCCAGTCTTGACTACCGCACCTGTTGTCCAAGCCTGGACCGCAGCCGACACTGCGCGGTGCATCTCTACGGTAATCGGCCACACTCTGACACTAGGTTTGGCCTCCACTCTGCAAAGGAGACTCAACGAGATGCGAACATCTTCAGCCAAGCTCACGAAAGCCGTGCCTGAAGGTCTCAGACGGAGTCCCCGGAAAGGGGGTGCCAAGTCAGATACCACGCTGAACCTCAGCAAGCCGAATCCTCAGCTCTAAGCTCCACCTGCTATCCTTAACATCCTGGCCCACCTGCCATCAGCCCGTCGTGACGATTTGTCGTCCGATGATGTCCACAAAGGGACGTCATCCTACGAAAAGGGGGACTGTAGCGACACTGACGGGTATCCGGTCAAAGGTTCGGAATTAGCAAATCCTGGTCAGTGGATTAAAATTACTGGAAGCTAATTTAATCAACCACAGTCAACTCTACCCTTCTTTTTGGCTGTGACACAAAGAAGTGTTGTTCGGACTTGATCGAGTCACTGACTACAATTCGCACACACGGCAGTTCTCTCTAATGATTAAGTCAAAGAAGACTTTGTTTACCACCAAAAGACATTTGACCAAGAGCCCCGCTTTGGCGAGATCACGCGGAGAGCGCCCCGAGGGTTTCCTACGAAGATGACAAGACGAGCATTGTCAATTTAAATCCGCACACACAGGATTCCCCGGAGAAAACGCTGACTGAACAATCACATCCACGCATACCCGCACACAAACGACCTTCCTGTATGCATGCATATCTAATTAGTTTTGTCTTATTCTATAGATGTAATTTGAACTGTTCTGTAACTTCGAACCTTAAGTTTATTTCTAAAGAAAGATTCTATAACACTCCCTCTTGCAAGGTCATAAAACTTTATGACTCCCAAAAGGAATTCCAAGGGAAAATCACGGCTCCCACTTGAATTCTGATGAAGAAAGAGGAATAGACTCTGCAATCTTATATTGTCTATAAGTATAACCACTTAAGAAATGCATAAACATGAATTTGATATTTCCTAGGTCATGGTAGCAGGTATTATGGCTTTATAGTCGTGTGAAGAAACTTTAAAATGCGTGTAATTCTGCATATGAATGTAACTATGTTCTTCTACTTTTACCTGCCATGTCTGGTAGCTGTTTGACCGTCTTGTTTTGACTGAACCAGTCATTCATAGGATATTACTGTAAAATCTATTGTCCGGTTTGTACAATCTTTCTGGGTAGGAATGACAAAATGTTATACCATCATAAATGATCCTGACAAGACAAAGAGGAATGTTTCGCGGACACTTTTCTCCCGGCTGATTGGTGCCTTCATGCCAGAAGGGGCGTGAACCTAAGTGTCCTTAAAGAGACGCGCCGAGCTTCCCTTTCTGCTGCTGAAAACCCTTCTGAAAGCTTCCTGAAAACTCTCTGCCTAAACTCCCTGGCTCTTCCTGCTCTTCGTGGCTTCATCATGTGACCCCTCGTGCGTCTGGACATCGCCTTAGTGTGATGATCCATCGTTTCTCTTTTTGTTTTCTTCAAGTTTATTTTATCTTTTTCGAAGTCTCCTCTGTTCATGTCTTCTCGCGAAGAAAATGAACACAACCAGACTGGCAAGCTTCACCTACAAGGACATTCAAACACGCCGCGCTCGCTGGACGAACCCGAACGCTCGGCATCCACCTGACAGAGATACACGCACACGCCGTTTTCAGATCGGTCACACCCAAGAGCTGTACCTGTGCAAGTATCCGTTACTATGCTTATTTAAGATCTGTTGAGTCTTGTTCTAATTTAAAAGGTTCTGTGTCTGTGATGAATTGTGCCAAGAAGATCTCTCATCTTCCCTCTCTCTCTCTCTCTCTCTCTCTCTCTCACTCCCAATCTTGCGCTCTCGCAATCTCTCTCTCTCTCACTCCTGTTTGTTGTTCGTCTGTATCATTAGTTTTACTGTTTACTGTACATACATGTATCTCGTGTTTAAATGTAGAATTCTGTATCCGTAGTTTCATTTTATTAAAACCATTATATTCTTGATTGTTTTTGAATGCTCATACTTTACAAGTCAATGAAATGCGGTCCTGCTACAAAAGCTTTACAAGTTGTTACTATATCAGTAACGTAAATTTTATAAACACCTGAAAATTAATGTTCACGGCCGGAACATTGAGATTTCTTGGAGTTTATAAAAAGGGACAACCTTGTTGAGAAGTTGGTTAGTTAACCTTACGGCTGTTTGCTGGACAAACCTATTGTTTGATAAACTAAATTGATTCCCTTAAAGTTGTCTCATATAATCGATCTGTAATGAGACCATTGATATATGAATGAGGAATTATAATTCGTTATGATTTACCATTCATATATACAATCGGTCTATTTTCAATTTCGATAATTTAACTGTAATATGCAATATATTAATCATATTCATGATTAATTATTAAAATTCCCTATGCATAATTTGAGCTAATTAAGGCACATCTCAATGTGGCGACAATATATATATATATATATAAAAAGCCGGTGGCACCGCCACCCTGGTGCCTTTAGGGTTATTGTGCACGACGTGACACAAAATATCTGCTCGCTATCTGCCGAACGGCTCTGGTAGTTCCGCTTCAGCACTGATGATGTTGTAGAAATAGTGCGCTCTGGTTGGTCTGGATTATTCGGAATTTTGTATTTTATACAGAAATAAGTTATTTATAATTCAGATGAGAATAAAGTTAGTGTTGATTAAAATAAAGGAAAACAAATATATTGATCTGAAATATGGCACATTAATTTTAAATTTATTTAGGTTCAATTACCAAACATACAATCTTAATTTAATTTAAAGCAAACAATACAATTTAAAATATATGGGTTGTATGCACATTTTTTTTAATAAAAAAAAGTTACATATCCAAAAAGACAAGGCCTTAAAGGGTTAAACTCTTGTCACTGTAACAGACACAATCTCTCTCTCTCTCACACACACACACACACACACACACACACACACACACGTCAAGTCACTTACATTTTAGATGCAATATTGAATAAGCAGAAAAAAATGGATTTTCTGCTCTGAAAATATAAATAAGCATAAAAATTGAATAAGCACTTTGAATATTCTAAACAGAATAAGCACTAGTCGCTAATGAATAAGTACTAGTACTTAATGGAATAAATACTAGTATCTAAAAAATAAGTACTAGTAGCATGAAAATAGAGACTAGTAGGTTAAAATGATTAAATGTTAATTCGGCTTGCCATATTGGCTCAGAGAGAGAGAGAGAGAAAATGACCATATTCAAACTAAAATATCTGACTTCCTCTTGGTCTGAGCTAATGACAGTTAATTAGAAAGTTGTCCGGCTTGATCTGAACAATATGCGTACCGAGTTTTATGATTGTAGGTAAAACTATAAAACTAACACCCCCACTTTTGTCAAAAGGTGGCGCTACTGAGCCCCTGCACCACGCCCGTTTCTGAAACTTTGCACATGTCTACTGGCTAATATATGTGATCTGTCTGTCGAGTTTCATGCAATTTTAAGCAATTTCAGGCATGCTAAGAGTCTCAAAAGCATCAAAAAAGAATATTAAAGTTTGATGCGTTGCCATGGCAACAGTATCTAAGATATCAATAATCCTTTCACAGGTCTACATCTGCCGTGTGTTTACATTATACACATAAAGTTTGAAGCAAATCGGGTAAAAATAAGAGGGTGATTTCAAAGCATTTAGAAAGTGACACACTTCCTGCTGCCAGTTGGTGGCGCTATAACTTTGACTCACAATAGTTACATCCATGTGATCGGCCTCTTACCACGAACACACTGCTGAAGTTTCATCAAGATCAGCTAATGTATGAAGAAGTTATAACACACTTCCTGTTTCACGTTTCTCGCCATAAATTAGTTTCCTCGCCAAGGCCAAACCGTTCGAGATATCAAAAATCCCCTGGCAATTTTTCATCCTCAATGTCTTAACTTAATGGTGACCGAGTTTTGAGCCATTTCTTTGAATTCTCTAGGAGAAGTACTTTAAATTCCATTGCATGCGTTTTCCAAACAACCCTAAATAGCCGACTTCCTGTTGGGCTGGTGTAAAAAGTAAGAGTATGCAGTATATATGAACCGATGAGATCTATATGTGTACCGAGTTTCATATTCTTACATGCAAGCGTGTTTGATTTATGGACCAAGTTTTCGGACCCCGTTCCAGGGGGCGCTGTCGAGCCCCCCTGCCATGCCCGGGTACCATCTTCAGCCCGGCCCTGATGGCCGCGGGTTCTGACCCGTGTGCAAAGTTTCAAGAGTTTTTGGGCACGTTAAGGGCCCCAAAAGTGCCCGAATAGTCGTAAGAAAAATAAAAGAGGAGAAAAAAAATAAAAAAATATAGCTGCAAGCAGCGATGACGGGCCCAAGCCTGTGGCACCGCAACCCCGGTGCCTTTAGTTACCTAAAGGCACCGGGGTGGCGGTGCCGCCGGCTTCGGCCCTTCACCGCTGCTTGCTGCTATATATATATATATATATATAAGAAGCCGGTGGAGCTGCCCTTTCATCGCTGCTCGCAGCTATATATATATATATATATCAGAGAATATTACTTGCCTTACCTGATTAAAACAATGAAAAAATTTAAATAAAAAAATAACTAGTGAATCACTAAAATGAGAGATTTATTCTGCTTTTATGATACACTCAAAATATTCCACAAGCAATAATTTAAATTTAATGATATTCAGAACAGAACAAGAATTAAAAAAAACTATAAACAACAAATAACCGAAATAATTTAAAGCGAAAGTGAAAGTAAGCTGTGTTGGGCTCACATTACTCTCTCATTCGAATCAAACTGTTTTAACATTTGCAATGTATTTGGATGCTATTCTTTATTATAGGCTTTGTACTTCACTCACGTTCCAATATCGACAGAAAAAACATCCACATTCAGACCAAAATAGACGACTTCCTGTTGGGCTGGCTTAAAACTTAGAGCACGAAAGTTGTTTGGCCTGATGAGGTGTATATGTGTACCGAGTTTCATATTATTACATGCAAGTGTGTTTGATATATGGACCAAATATTCAGACCAAGTGTATGGACCAAGTTAATTTAATTAATAAACTAATTATATAAAACTATTGTCTATGCACTACAATTAAACTGGTTAAATGCCTTTACTTTATTAATAAAACTTATTTAAAAAATACAAGGCTTAAGACATTTATTTTCTTTTTTAATGCAGGCCAAACCACACAGCAGTGAAATGGTTAATCTAGCCTCCCTCCCCCTCCCCCTCCACACGCACACACACACAAGCACACAAGCACACAGACAGGCACAGACACAGAGATATGGCAAGCCATTTTAATATTTAACAGCTAGACTGGATATGTGTTGCAGATATCTGTAATTCAGTTTTGCCTTTTCAAAAAGTCAACTACATTCTTCCTATCCATAATTGTCATTTCAGATATCCACAAAGACATTCTTCCTAGGACAAATGACATCACTTTTGCCATTCATTTGTATGGGGTTTATCATTACAGATATCTACAATTCATTTGGAGATATCCACTATGTGAATTTCGGATATCTGCAACTGAATTGTAGATATCTGTAATTCCAGTCTGAGATATCAACAATTTGATTCTGACTAGTCATAACTCCAGTTCAAGATATCTTTAATTAACCTCAATTCAAGATATCTACTTGTTCCTTTTCAGATATCTTAAATTAAGTTTTGACTAGGCGAAATGACGTTGTAGATATCTGTAACTGGAATTATGACTAGTCAAAATGGCGTTGTAGATATTTCAAACTGGAGTTAGGGATAGTCATAATTTATAGATATCTTGAAATTAATTTGGATTAGAGATATCTGAAATTTGAGATATCTGTAACTTTCATTCTGCCTAGTCAAAATGTAATTACAGATATCTTGAATTAGAGTTTTGACTAGGCGAAATGACGTTGCAGATATCTGTATGCAAATTAGGCCCGCATCCCACTTTAGGCGGGAGCAGAGCATGTTTTTAATTATATTAGCTACTGTTTTAACCTGAAATCAATACCTACAGGCTATCATGGGTTTTTACTGTTAAAAAATAAAATAAAAAACAAGAACTAATCTGAACTAAGAATTTTTTTTTCTCATTACACATTCACGGATATCTAAAATAGAGCAACCTCATTCAAAATAATTTATTTGCTCTAGTCATAATGACGTTTGAGATATCTTTTTAACTTTCATTCTGTCTAGTCAAAACTGAATTACAGATATCTGCAATTGTCATTTAAGATGTGTGACGAGTTGAATGTCGTTTTCAATGACGTCATTGCAGATATCTGCCATTACAGATATCTCTATCTGTCGTTTCGACTAGTCACAATTACGTTACAGATATCTTAAATGATAATACAAACTATCCAAAATATAATTACGACTTGTCAGAAAGATGTTGTTGATATCTACAATGTTAATTCCGGATAGTCAAACTTAGCTTTTAAATGTTAAAAGGGCTTGCCATACAGAGACGTAGGCTCAGAGAGAGGCTCACCATATTCAAACCAAAATATCTGACTTTCTGTTGGTCGGACCTAATGACTGTAAATTAGAAAGTTGTCCGGCTCGAGGAGAACAATATACATACCGATTTTTGTAACTGTAGATAAAACTAATCCCCCCACTTTTGACAAAAGCGCTACTGAGCCCTCACCACGCCCGTTTCTGAAATTGGGCTGGGGTAAAAAGTAAGAGTATGAAGGATATATGAACCGATGAGATCTATATGTGTACTGAATTTCATATTATTACATGCAAACGTGTTTGATTTATGGACCAAGTTTTCGGACCCCGTTCCAGGGGGCGCTGTCGAGCCCCCCTGCCACGCCCGGGTACCAGCTTCAGCCCGGCCCTGATGGCCGCGGGTTCTGACCCGTGTGCAAAGTTTCAAGAGTTTTTGAGCATGTTAAGGGCCCCAAAAGTGCCCGAATATTCGTTAGAATTAAAAAAAAAAAAAGTATCCTAAGGAAAACAATAGGGCCTTCGCCTTTTCAAGGCTTGGGCCCTAATAATAAGAATAGCAAATAATCCTAAGAAGAACAATAGGGCTCTGCGCCTTTTCAAGGCTTGGGCCCTAATAATAAAAAGAATAATAATCCTAAGGACAACAATAGGGCCTTCGCCTTTTCAAGGCTTGGGCCCTAATAATAATAATAATAAACGGAGCAATTCCAAGAGGGTCCTCACACCATCGGTGCTCGGGCCCTAACAAATGCAATTGTATGTTTTTCTGTATGATAGAGCAGCTCAGGGGTGCGTTTCCCAAAAGCATCGTTAGCCAACTATGTTTGCAAGTTTTGTCGTTATCAGCGTAGTTCAGCGAGTCTGTGTTTCCCGAAACCATTGTTCTAATGAACATTCGCAAACAGCATTGCAAAGTTGTGTGGTTGGAACGACCAATAGTATCCAGCTGCAGACCCGCAGCACCACCAGTTTCAGAACCCCAGCGCCAGAACCGGAAGTAGGGGGCGGAGCTTACGTTCTAACACCAGCGCCAGGACCGGAAGTGAGGGGCGGAGCTTACGTTCTAAACCGAGTAACGCCACCTAACGTTTTGGAGCGTAATTTGCTTAGACACAAAACAGCATTATTACACACGAAACGTCATACTTTATACGTATTATAATGATACATTAAGGTATAGTACAATATGCATTTTAAAACATTGATTTTGTGTAATATAATTCTATATAGTTATCCGTTTCATTGTATTATGGGAGTTCCCCTTCAGTCGAGAACGTCAGACGTAGTCGACGTCCGACTGAATGGGGATCACGCTAGGGAGCCAATCGTCTTCGAGTACTATTGAACGAGCCAATGAAATTGGCGTGCGTGATGACATCACACACTCCGCCCCCCGCGGCGCGGGTATAAATACGGAAGTGGATGCACGCACCAGCTGCCTTTCGCTTCGGAGCCGATCGTGACTGATGTCTCTGAAGAGTGCTGTTGTAATTCAACGAGCGAGTGTGTCGGTGTTCTTTTGGAAGACTCTCCTGGTGCTGGTGGTTCTACAGCGCGAGTGCAGCAGTGATCGCGAGCTTGGAGCTCTCAACTGCTGTTTTAACAGCAAGCAAATTTCTGTGTTTGTGTGTGTGTTGACGGCTGGTTGAGGGCAGAAAAGTGAGTGCTTCACTGTTTTCAGTTTTGAATTCAGTGTTGCCGCGGTCATTCCCTGTGTGCTCCGGCACTGGTGACGGGTCCCATTTCTAAAAGAGCAACTCGGGTGAGTTTTGTGTCTTTTTCAAGATGCCATTCCATCCGTGTGTTTCTGGGTGCGGTAGGGCTCTGTCCCCCTCTGACGGTCACAAGAGTTGTATCACGTGTTTGGGCTTAGAGCACGCTGAAGCAGCTTTTGTGGATGAGTCATGTTCTCATTGCGGGAATATGACCGTCTCGGTGCTAAGGTCGAGACTCGCCTTCGTCCGCGAAGGTGGAGTCCCCACCCCCAGGCCCCGCTCTTCCGTTTCTTCTGGGTTACCTTCCCAGAGGAGACCTGGAGCGCCGTCTGGGCTGGGTGACCTGAGGATTACGGTGAGGGGTAATCCGCCCGGCAAAGCCCCGTGGATCCCTCACTCCTCGCTTGCACCGCAGCCGGTGGAGCTCCCCGACGAGACTGATGGTCCCTCTGTAGTGGACCGACCAGCTGTCTCGTTCGGGGCCCCTCCAGAGGACAGGATGTCCATCGCAGCATCGGACGGGGAGCTGGGCTCTGGAGGTGATGACTCGGCTGTGCTGCCTCCCCCTGGGAGACCAGCACTGCCCGAGCCGGATCCAGAGATGGCAGCTATGCTCAAGAAGGCCGCCGAGGCGGTAGGGCTCGAGTGGAACCCTCCACCGTGTCCCGAACCGTCTCGGTTGGATGATTGGTTTATCGGAGCGGGCCGGTCTGGTTCTCAGCCCGCCGCTCCGGTACCCTTCTTTCCTGAAGTGCATGAGGAGTTGACGAGGGCATGGATGGCACCTTTCTCTGCCAGAAACCGCCTGAGCAGCTCCTCCCCCCTCACTACCCTTGACGGGGGAGCGGCGAAGGGTTATGTGGCTATCCCTCCAGTGGAGCGGTCTGTTGCGATGCAGCTGTGTCCGGCGACCGCTACCTCTTGGAAGGGGGATCCTCGTCTCCCCTCTAAGGCCTGTAAGTTCTCGTCCGTTCTCACGGGCAAGGCTTACAGAGCCTGTGGGCAAGCCGCTTCCTCTCTGCATGCCATGGCGTTGCTTCAGGTCCACCAGGCCCAGGCACTCATGAACATGCACGAGGGTAGTTCAGACCGTGAGCTCACGGATGAGCTCCGCACTGCAACCGACCTCGCCCTCCGGGGCACGAAGGTTGCAGCTCGCGCGATCGGTCTGGCGATGTCCACCCTGGTGGTCCAGGAGCGCCATCTCTGGCTCAACCTGGCTGATATGAGAGAAGCGGACAAGGTTCGATTCCTGGACTCTCCCATTTCTCAGGTTGGGCTGTTCGGCGACGCGGTTGAGAACTTTGCCCAGCAGTTCTCGGCCGCCCAGAAGCAGACGGAGGCCATCCGGCACATCCTGCCCCGACGACCTGCTGCTGCCTCCACCCAGTCGTCCGGGGCAGATCCTCCGCCTGCTCGTCGCCGAAGGCGCCCGTCTGCAGCCGCCTCTGCTCCCGCTGGACCATCGCAGCAGCCTCCACCTAGGTCTCAGCGTGGAGCCGGCCGCAGAAGGGGCGCCCCGCCCGCTTCAGGCGCTGCCAAGCCAGGTGGCAAGCGACAGCGAAAGCGTTAAACCTGAGGCGGGCCACCCAGGGATGGACGTACTGCTTTTGGAGATGGTCACCGGCTGCTCCCTTCACTCGTAAGAGGACCGAGTGAAGTTTTTGTTTTTGTGTGTGTTGTTCCGCCGCTGGTTCTCATAAAAGCTGAACCAGCGGTACCCACATTTTCAAAGAAAGAGCAGTTTCTCCCTTCCTGGGCCCCAAGAGGGTTAGTTGGCGGTGTGTGACCCTGCAAAGCCTTGCACCCTTCAGCTCCCTTTTGTCTGCCAGCCAGCACCTGGATGCGGTTCGAGGACCCGGACACCCGCCTTCTCACGCATCCTCTGCTGCTTTTGGAGTCAGGTAAGTGCTGCACTGCACACTCAGACCCTCCTTCGGGCCGCCTATGGGCCTCTCGATTGGGTCCCTGTTCTCCACTTCGCTGCCTCACCTCGGGTACGTCTGTGGTCTCTGAGGCCCTGGTGTGGTGTGTGTAAGCTTAAAGTGCTTCCTACCGCTCCTTGGCCCTGAGCTACCAGCAGACTCGGCTTGCGATTCATTTCGCTTGGCTTCCGCCCTGGCTCAGTGATATTTTGCACACCTAGGTGTTGAGCTAAGGCTCCTAGAAGTAGTGAAATTATCACACCTACGTGTTGAGCACTGCTCCTGACCTGTGTGCGCACGTTGCTGTCCTACTGGCGAAGGACGCAATGTAGCCTCTCCTCAGCCGATATGAAGACTGGTTTCTTTAACCTGTTCTTTATTGTACCTTAGATAAATGGTGTGTCATGCCCAACTTGGACCTGTGTCAATTGGAACGGGCCCTTTTTCGAAAGCCTCCGTTCAGTTACTAACACAGAGATGCATTTTTGAATGCTCCGTCCCCAAGGTTGGCCTGCAGCGTTCGACCTGGAGGACAGTACTTCAGATCTCTGTCCTTCCGCTCCACAGACCATTCTCTGTCCGGGCGTCGAGGGTACGAAGTATCAGTACAGGTCCTACCCTTCAAGTGCTCCATAGCCAGTTGGGTCTTCAGGTCAACTGGGAGAGAGTGTCTCGTCCACGGGCTGAGTATCTCTCTTTTCAGTTCAGGAGAAGGACTCGGTCCAACACGTCTCTTCAAGAAGAGTGTGTTAGGCTAGTGCTAGAAGTGAGAAAGGGTTCCACTGAAAGAATTTTCAGAGGCTCCTGGGGCATATGAGGCTTGGCTTCCTACATATGAAGACCGCTTCAACACTAGTTTTATGATCGAGTCCTGAGGTGACCGTGGCAGAGCGGCACGCCCTGTGTGATTAAAAGGTCACCCTGGCCTGCCGCCAAACTCTCAAACCGTGTGTAGACCTTCAGGTCCACTAACACTGACCGAGGGGCCATGTATAAAGGGCATGCTTTAACGGAGGCCTGGGCGACCTCCGACTGCATTGGTATTTGTTACCTCGAGTTGGCAGTTCACCTCGCTTTGGGCCACCGCTGCTCAGCGAGCTGGTACTGGTCTAAAAAGACAACATTGCGACCGTTGCGCTAGCTTCCCTCGCATGTCACAACTCGCCTGTCGCCTCCTCCTTAGAGTCAGAAGCTTCTGAGGTTGCTTCATTCCACTATAAAGTTCTTCCGGCCTGCTCAATCGTGCCGCCTACGAGCCTCACGACAGCTATGGCCAGGGAGAGTGGAGACTCCAATCCCCTGGCGGTCTAGCTACAGTTGTGTTTTTGTCTGAGCGGACATCCCTTGGACAGACACTAGCTCTCAGCTGACCCCGGGGCCCCGCAGAAATGCGTTCCCCGGTGAGCCTTCTAAAGCGCTGCTCAAATTCAGTGATTTTCATCACACTCAGGTGTTGAGCAGAGATGCTCCTGAAGCTCAGTGAAGTTTTTCACACTCAGGTGTTGAGCAGAAATGCTCCTGAAGCCCAGTGATTTTCATCACACTCAGGTGTTGAGCAGAAATGCTCCTGAAGCTCAGTGATTTTCATCACACTCAGGTGTTGAGCAGAGATGCTCCTGAAGCTCAGTGAATTTCTTCACACTCAGGTGTTGAGCAGAAATGCTCCTGAAGCTCAGTGATTTTCATCACACTCAGGTGTTGAGCAGAGATGCTCCTGAAGCTCAGTGAATTTCTTCACACTCAGGTGTTGAGCAGAAATGCTCCTGAAGCTCAGTGAATTTTCACACTTAGGTGTTGAGCAGAGATGCTCCTAAAGCTGTGCTAAGTCAGGAGTGAAACAGATCTTGATAGTTGCCCCTTATTGGCCCAACCAGATCTAGTTCCCTCGTCAGCCTTCCTGACTTCCCCTGAATACTTCAGGGATGGGGCATGACGGCACCCACGTTCAAAGAACTGGATGGGGAGGTTCAGGTGGTTACCACAAGGTTATGTGGTAGCGACCATCACTTCTGCAAGCACCCCCTTAAGTAAGGCAGTTGTGCTGCGCTAATTTAGAAGTGGAACCTATTCGTTGAATGAGTCTTCTCTCCTGAGGAGATCCTGAGAGCGTTCGGTCATTTCAGTGCTCTCTTTCCTGTAGTTGGGTTAGGTAGGCTGTCCTTACCCTCAATATGATACAAACATCATATACAGAAGCTTGGGAAGCACGTCCTGATCGTCAGGTTTCTGAGGGAGCAAGGGTCATCCCTGCGTCCCTCTTTATCCTCTTGGGCCTATCTCTGGTGCTTCTGCACTGCAGAGTCCGCCCCTGAGCCAGTGCAGGCAGTGAGTTAAAAGGATCTGTTTTTACAGTTCTCCTGCTCGCATGGTCTCTACTAGAGGGTAGGAACTTGCTCGCTTCAGTTAACGATTGTGCCTGGATTTCGGGCCGGCTAACTCTCATTGCTGAGACCCCGGCCTGGATATGTGCCCAAGGTTCCTACCTCTCCCTTAAACTGGGACCAGGTGGTGAGCCTGCAAGCACTGCCCCGGAGGAGGCAGACCCAGCCCTGGCTTTCTCTGTCCGTCCGCTTCATCGCGGTTATACGTGTACAGAACGCAAGCCATAGGACCTCAGACCAGCTCTTATCTGTTAAGGAAGTCAGCAGAGAGGGAAGGCTGTTTCCAAGCGAGGTTGGCCCACTGAATATGGTTGCCTTATCTTGGTGAAAATCCCGAGATACTCATGTCCACTTACGTGGTGAGCTCCTCTTTTATGAGTGTTGCTCCCACCTAGGCGTTGACAGAGTGCTTCGCTGACAGATGTTCTAGAGTTGGGGGCTGGGCGACACCTAAGTCGAACCGCGGCTTCCCGTGGGCTCCCTTCATATGAAGCCAGTTCACCATGAGCCCGGTTCGAAGTGTCGGCTTGCTGCGCCATTCCCCTCCTATGGACTGGATACGTGCGCCATATTGCTCCAGTAGAGTTCCTTATCCGAACCCTGTTGAGTTCCTCCGCACCCCTCCGACATCAGACGTGGCGGTACGCCCGGTGTTAGGCCTACCACTCGTAAGCAGTGTGGAACCTGTGTTAGGCTGGGTCCATATGTTGTGATCCCTACGGTGATCCCATATGTGTATTCTTCCACGGTACGGCTCCCTACGGTGAGCCTGTGTCTTCCCTCGGCAGAGCCTGCTCTGCAGTCATTGGCTGGTTGTCTCCCCCCTGTCTTAGGCTGGAGCCACCCCAGTGACCTTCCATATGTTATACTGCCCGGTCTCCGCCCAGTTCATATGTGTATTCCACCTTACCTCCCTTTGGGCAGGATGTGGGTTCCGCAGCGTCCCTTCCTTCCTTGTTCAGGGAACGCTTTCCCAGTGGTCCTGTAGGAACAGCAGTGACTTCCCTGGCCTAAGCCCTGTTCCTTCCCGCCTTAGATTGCGGGGGATCTGGAGGCTTTTGTCTAGGCACTGGAAGGTGGCAGCTTTAGTGGCGTGTTCAATGGTTATCCCCATTCAGTCGGACGTCGACTACGTCTGACGTTCTCGACTGAAGGGGAACGTCCTGGTTGCGTATGCAACCCACCGTTCCCTGAAGGAGGGAACGGAGGACGTAGTCCCCTTGCCACTAACGCTGGACCACCGCTGACTGGGCTACTCTCGGCTCCTCAGCGAAAAGCAGCTGGTGCGTGCATCCACTTCCGTATTTATACCCGCGCCGCGGGGGGCGGAGTGTGTGATGTCATCACGCACGCCAATTTCATTGGCTCGTTCAATAGTACTCGAAGACGATTGGCTCCCTAGCGTGATCCCCATTCAGTCGGACGTCGACTACGTCCTCCGTTCCCTCCTTCAGAGAACGGTGGGTTGCATACGCAACCAGGACGTTACTTCCTGATCATGATGGTGAAAAATAATGCTTGAAACTTATGGTCATTTTATATAAAATATACTTTATTTCACAAGAACATGTGCAGCATGCATTTTTCTTTATGTAAAATAATGTCAAAAATCTAAAAAGAGAGAGAAAATCCGGCATTGTTTTAAAAGAAACCATAAAAATGTACCGTACTTCAAATAATAGCCGAGTCCCAAATAGACGATTGTCTCTTTACACGCCTGGTGTGGCTGCAGGTCTGGGTAAATATAAGGCCGGTCTCAAATAGAGGTCGGGTCTGTTTTTTAGTTTCAGGTTGTATTAAATCTTCTAAAACCCGTCAGATCGTCCGCTTTTTGGCGGCCGCCAAAGCAAATTTTTGTCCCGCCAAAGCCTATTTTGATCGGTGAGTGATGTAGAATAGAATGACTGCTGCGCATGACAGGGCGCTTAACGAGCAGAGAGAGAGAGAGAGCCCTGGCCGCGCACGCGCACTCTCACGTCTTCAGACAACACGAGCGCTGTCTTGCTCTTTATTTGTCACATACCAGTTATAGTTCATACAACGAGCAGTGACTCACTGTGTAATAAAAACATACCCTAAATATTATTTAAAAGGTGCAACAATTTTAAATATTTTTAAATACTTGCAAAAATAACCATGCTTGTGTCATTGTAAATAATTCCGCCCCTCCCTCACTTCCGGTTCTGCCGCTGGGGTTCTGGCACTGGGGTTCTGAAACTGGTGGTGCTGCGGGTCTGCAGCTGGATATATCTCGGAACGACAGCTCTCAACCTGTGGATAGAAACATAGTTTCTTGTTTGCATGACATGTGGACTTAATAAATCCTTATCTTGAACCAAATAAGCAAGCTGACATTCAGTACAAACTGTATCTTTTATTTAGAATACAAATGTCATTTACGACTTTTAGTTTGTCAAGATTTATTTTTGAAGACTGCGCATGTGCGAATGTGCTCTACTACGTAAGAACGAGCCAATGATTGAATCTGGAAATAAAGGAAAATAACTGAGAAAAATTTGAAATTGTCCTCAGATGCCATGTCTGTAATTTATAGCAAAACATCTAGCATTAATTTGATCTCAAACAGATTAATTAAAATAAGTATTTGTTGTGGAGCAAATGTGTTGCACAATGCATTTTATATGTATCCATGTTCACATTTAATTGCTGTGTTTTCTTTTGTGTGAAATTGAATAGGCTCTATGCGCAACTTACTTCCGCATTCTGCGAAACAGGTGTCACCACATCCGGTTCAGGTCCGCTGTACCGCGCTACGTTGGATATGGCACTGTTTTACTCTAGATGCCTTCAGGAATTACCCAAAATGAGCATATCTGATGTCCATCGCATATGCAGGTTGACATCTAAAACTCCTGCCACCAAAATGGACAAGGGATTTAAGCTATACGCCTCCTCATACATATTTGACTATGAAGGTTTGTATCTGCTAGCGATAGCTCATGTTAGCATTCCTGAACGGGAAGAATGCAGTATGTCACAATGGTAGCTAAACTAACGATAACATTAACCTACTAATCTGAGACCTACATAATCACGTTTGCACTTTATGTTTCACCAGTATCAAACAAAGACAGACTGACTGGTGTTGTCAGCATCAGGACAGCTAGTCACAGATCTATGAGGAAAAATGACAAGCCACACAGCCTGAGAGTAACGTTAGGGATGGGTTAGGTGTTCTGTTCGGGTACTCAATATGTTCCAGTTCAGGGACAGTATTTATCAAACCTCTCAGGGTAGGAGTAAGTAAGAGTGGATTAATCAGTGATCATGAGCGGGTCCCCTTGACTGTCTAATCACCATGGACAGACTTGCAGGAGCTGCTTTAGTCTTGAGACGCTTGGTAAATGCATGCACAGTTGTTCCAAGTTCAATGTCGTTTTTTGTCTACTTGTTAAAATATGTGTATAGTGAGGTTACTGGGGTAACTCTGATCAGACATCCTTGATTCTTGAGTGCCATCTTTCCATGTTATTCATAATACGTCCTATAAAAATCCCTCTATTACAGCATGAACAAATTCTGTTATTGTGTTTGTTGTATTAATGTCATTGCCAAACTTGCCCCAGCAACCTAACTAGACTGTTACTCAAATCAGTGGCATCTGTTTGAACCACTGCTCAAATATGATACATTAAGCTCAACCACACTCTCACATCTGTGTCAATGTTTGTAAAATGTCCTTTCAATTTTATTGTCTCCTATTGTTAAGATTGTATGTTGTTTGTCCTTTTTTTGGTCAGGGAGTGAAACCTGGGCCAATAAACAAAACGGTCATCAGCAAACCAAGGCTGCGTTCGGAATCGCATACTTCCCTACTATATAGTAGGCGAAAAGAGTAGGCGAGCGAAAAAGTACGTTCGAATCCTCAGTATTCATAAAAGAGTAGGCGAGAATTACCTGTTTGACGAACTAATTATCGCGAGATTTGGACGATAGTGCGTTCGAATATGCCTACTTTCCTACTATATAGTAGGCAAAAACAGTACGTGAAAGAAGCAGTACGTTCGAAACATCAGTATTCCTAAAAGAGTAGGCGAGAAGTTCCCGGATGATCTCCTGCTTTCGCCCAGACATTTGAGTGCTTTTCAGCTTGTACTCATCTATCCCAGGAGGCCACGCGAGAGGATACGATATAAAAAAGAACAAGAAGAAGTAGATATTTCATACTCAAACATGACGGAAAGGGTGGACGAGAGTGTTTTCAAATGTGAGTATTACAAATACAAACCAAATCGCATGTGTTGAACTAACTTTCTGTACAGTAAATTGTTGAACTGTTGAAGGTGCAAAGACGCTATATAATATGGTAAATTTGTGATTTTGCCGTAAATCACATTTTATTGGATAGAGGAGCTCCATAAGGACACATACGTCTTTAAACTGTATTTGCATACATTTTAAACCGTATACATCTGAAATACCATTACTAAATATTTATTCAAAATCTGGCAAGATTACTACGTGTAACTGATATGAAATAGACATCTGAGTGACGTGTGTACTATTGTTTAGGAGAATTCACTGTTGTTAACACTGTTTTTATTAGTTTAATGGATTTTACATAAAGTAACTAAACATAAGTAATCTATTTCATTTATCCATTAGTACTGTTGAAAAATTGTTGAACATTTATGATGGATAAAAAGCTATTTATTAGCAACAACCTCAACATGTAGTATTGAGCTCATAAATCACAGAGGTAACGTGAGTCTTGTCTGGATGTTACAGGGACGGATTAGCACACGCGGCTGCTTATCCGGTGGAGAGTGGCTCATGAAGCGCTCTTCACCGGAAAGCGTAATGCTGCCATCAAAGGCTTTGAGTGAGTATACAGAAATATTTAAAAATCAATTGAATACTTTATTTGCAGTACATTTCAATTATTGTATTTTCAAACAGAGATATAACTTTTTTATTCTTGATTTCTCTCTTGCTGCAGATCTTTTGTGGAGGAGCAGAGCCTGCAAGGCAGGGTGACGGCGGCGTTTGTTAAAAAAAATGGGAAAACCTGAAACAAAAATACAAAGTAAGATCATTTTGTTACTTCTAATACATAAATTAAATGATTAAATATTGTGCTGTTAAAATGACTGCTTTTGTATCATGCTTGTGTATTTTTGCAGGATCTGAAATGTCCGCAGACGGGGGTGAGCACTGAGGATGGAGAGCCCACAGCAGCATCCTGGAAGTGGTACACTGCCATGGATGAGGCATTGGGGGCAGACCCTCCATCTCTCCTCCTGCCCTCGTTGCCTCATGTGGGCCGGATGCTGCTGTGGTCTCTTCATCCTCAGTGAGGCCATAGCCAGCAAGAGCCAGGAAAAGGGCTATAGATATGGAGGAGCTGATCCGGGACATGGAGGAGCGAGAAGAGGAGAGAGAGCGGAAGGCAGCTGAGAGGGAGGAGAGGCTGTGGAGAGAAATGGAGGAGAAGGAGGACAGAAGAGAACGGGAGAGACGAGAGAGAGAGGAAAGACAAGAAAGAGAAGTAAGAGAAAGAGAAGAGAGATGGCACCGGGAGGCAGTCGAGAGAGAGGAAAGGAGAGAAAGAGAAACCAATGAAAAGGATGAAAGGTTCCTTTCTGTTCTTCAGATGCTCGCCAAAAAATAAATTATTTGACCAAAAACATCTTCTGATCTTTTGCACATTTGGGTTGATGTGAATTCAATTTGTGAATAAAAATGGGAATCTATTAATAGATATATATATACATATATATATACACACAGTACTGTGCAACAACTACAAATGGTGGCCTAAGAATTTTGTACAATAATATGTATATAAAACAAACTATTTCTAGGCATTCACAGTACATTATAGACTTCTAGAAATTTAGTGATACTTTAAGATTGTAATCAAATTCATAAATTAAATATTTATGAAACGTTGATTAATAATTAGTGAATGTATGGTGTAATGTAAGAAGAAAAAACACTTTAAAACACTGGTTTTACTGGAGTGTATTATATGACTTTTAAAGGTTTACAGAGTTCATGCAAGGATCTTAAAGGCAGGTCATGGAGGGTTAAGTTCCAGCACACCTGTCAGTAAATTTCAAGTAGTCAGTTATTAATTGGTTTAAATTGATTCAGGGGTGTATAATTAGGGTTGGAAAAACTCTGCTGGATAATAGCCCTCCATGACCAAAGCTGAACTTGAGACTGTTTACACAAATTACACACAGTAAAATAGTGACTAAAGGGTTACTTAACCTAAGCAAATAAATCATAATAGTAATAATTCAATAGTCATTATTTACTCGCCTTGATGTTGTTTGATCCCTCTGTTTTTTGTTTTCCTGAACACAAAAGGTGATTTTGGTCAGGTTTGTACTGTTTGGTTTAATACAATATCAGTCAATGGACTTTCAGAAGCTTCAAAAGCGTCATAAAATAAAGCCATGAAGCTTCTGAAAGTTGGGCTCCATTGACTGATATTGTATGAAACCAGCAGAACAAACTTGACAAAAATTCCCTTTTGTATTTAAACAATAAAAAACATTAAATAAGTAAATAGTAAACCGTAAACAATTGCTGTATTTATATGTTGAGGTGAACTAACCCTTTAACCCACCAAATATAAATTGTAGTAAATTTATGTATGCATTTTGCATTATAGTAATTCCTTGACAAACTAAGCAGCTTTGACTGTTTATGCCCATGACTGGTTCAAAAAATGCTTTACAAATATCAATCACATTTATGCATTTGACATATTTTTTATCAAAAGTGATTAACTCCATTTATTTACAGGGATGTAAATTTGTCCAAATGACCCTGGACAAACCTGGAGTAAAGAGCCTTGCTGATTGACCAGCAATCTTCTTCTAACCAGTTCATTGGTTTATCCCTCTACACTACAAAAGGTTTTAAAGCTCTAACAAATATTTGCATGTAATTGTAAACCTATAAAATGACATTTGTCAAGAAACTGAATGCTGACAACATGAATTTTAAAACATTGTTATCTTTCTTAATGTTTTAAAGGTAGTCGTGCTCATGGAGAGCAGGGATGTTTGGAGCAGACACCGCAGCAGCCAGATTGTCCCGCACTTGTTCTCCCACTCTTGCTGCAAGGTTGTGGGGATCAGGGGGGCCGTCATCATGGTCTTCCTCATCCTCTGGCTCAACGATGTCCCCATTGGCTAGAGCGAGATTGTGAAGCACAGCGCAGCACGCAACAACCTCAGGCACGAAGGCAGGGCTCACCTACAAGGCCTTGAAGAAAATGCAGCGCCAGCGTGTCTTCAGCATCCCAAAAGCTCTCTCCACGATGTTGCGGGCACGGGAGTGCTTGCTGTTGAAACGAGCCTGCACAGGGTTCTGCACCGGCTCTCTGTAAGGGGTGATGAGGCAGATGGGGGCACTCAGGCAAGGATAGCCTCATACACTGGACTGTTCCTCAGCACCCTGGCATCGTGCACAGACCCAGGATACCCCACAAACACATCCAGGAATTTCCCCCGGTGATCAGTGATGGCCTGGAGTTGGATGGAGTGAAACAGCTTCCTGTTGAAGTAGCAGTGGGAGTTATTTGCTGGAGGTTTGATGCGGATATGACAGCCGTCTATTGCACCAACTGCTCTGCTGAAAGCTGGTGACCCAGACAGCTGTGCAAATCCTGCTCCCACTGCCTCCAGGTCATCTCCAGTCGGAAAGACGGCAGAGACAGGCGAAGGTGGGCACGGTGGTCAGCTGCCTCATCAAGATAAAGCCGCAAAATGGGAACAGCTCTATTGAGATGGCAGTATGATGTGGGGTTCACTGCCTGCAATAAATACAGTTTGTTAGAACAAAAAGCTTGAATAAAGCGATGTTTCATGTGGTATTGACTTGTATATGTATTTATTTATTGTGATGATTTCTTTTATTCATTCACTTATTTTTATTCATGTTTCATATTGTTGTCAGTAAATAAAATATGAATTTCATGAATGCAAATGTATTTACATCATCTGCATTTGTCTAGCGTGTATTCATGCATAGCTATGTCATATGATAATACAAAAGTTTGCTTGTTTTACAAAACTACATAATTAATAATGTATATATATTATAATAATGTTATATAATTAACTGTTGGTCACAGCATTTGTCATAATTATTGTGCATAAGTGTTGGGATGGGCTAGTAATGAAATTCTTTCTGGGGTAATCTTAATTGTTTAAGTAGTAATACTTGCTTTGTTTGAGAATAAAATCATCAGTCTTCTCCAAAGGCGAGATCGTCGAGCAGCAGCCCGACATCTCCTTTGTGCACACCTTAATCTAACAATTGCAGACATGCCAACCATTTCAAACGCTGAACTAAACCGTTCTAGTAAAGTTGTCGAGTTACTGATACAATCAGCTGTTAGTGCACCTGTCGCTCATGACTTTTAAATTGTTGCGCTTGTAAAAACGTCATAGGTCACATGTAACGTCAACATGGCGAATGATGTCCGGATCGCATTCATACTTAACGAGATTTGGCCATTAAGTACCTACTCTTTTAGCGCTCGTTAAGTAAGTACTCAATTGAAATTAAGTACCTACTCATTGAGTATGCGATTCCGAACGCAGCCCAAGACTCAACCGGCTCACAGAAGGAGGAGTCAGGTGAGGTAGTGAGATGCTATTGCAATTACTGCATCATACAGTCTACATATGTATACACACACACACTTATGTACACGTATACACACATACAGGTCCTTCTCAAAAAATTAGCATATTGTGATAAAGTGAATTATTTTCCATAATGTAATGATAAAAATTAAACTTTCATATATTTTAGATTCATTGCACACCAACTGAAATATTTCAGGTCTTTTATTGTTTTAATACTGATGATTTTGGCATACAGCTCATGAAAACCCAAAATTCCTGTCTCAAAAAATTAGCATATCATGAAAAGGGTTTCTAAACGAGCTATTAACCTAATCATCTGAATCAACTAATTAACTCTAAACACCTGCAAAAGTTTCCTGAGGCTTTTAAAAACTCCCAGCCTGTTTCATTACTCAAAACCGCAATCATGGGTAAGACTGCCGACCTGACTGCTGTCAAGAAGGCCATCATTGACACCCTCAAGCAAGAGGGTAAGACATAAAGACATTTCTGAACAAATAGGCTGTTTCCAGAGTGCTGTATCAAGGCACCTCAGTGGGAAGTCTGTGGGAAGGAAAAAGTGTGGCAAAAAACGCTGCACAACGAGAAGAGGTGACCGGACCCTGAGGAAGATTGTGGAGAAGGACCGATTCCAGACCTTGGGGGACCTGCGGAAGCAGTGGACTGAGTCTGGAGTAGAAACATCCAGAGCCACCGTGCACAGGCGTGTGCAGGAAATGGGCTACAGGTGCCGCATTCCCCAGGTCAAGCCACTTTTGAACCAGAAACAGCGGCAGAAGCGCCTGACCTGGGCTACAGGGAAGCAGCACTGGACTGTTGCTCAGTTTTGCATGTCATTCGGAAATCAAGGTGCCAGAGTCTGGAGGAAGACTGGGGAGAAGGAAATGCCAAAATGCCTGAAGTCCAGTGTCAAGTACCCACAGTCAGTGATGGTCTGGGGTGCCATGTCAGCTGCTGGTGTTGGTGCACTGTGTTTTATCAAGGGCAGGGTCAATGCAGCTAGCTATCAGGAGATTTTGGAGCACTTCATGCTTCCATCTGCTGAAAAGCTTTATGGAGATGAAGATTTCATTTTTCAGCACGACCTGGCACCTGCTCACAGTGCCAAAACCACTGGTAAATGGTTTACTGACCATGGTATTACTGTGCTCAATTGGCCTGCCAGCTCTCCTGACCTGAACCCCATAGAGAATCTGTGGGATATTGTGAAGAGAAAGTTGAGAGACGCAAAACCCAACACTCTGGATGAGCTTAAGGCTGCTATCGAAGCATCCTGGGCCTCCATAACACCTCAGCAGTGCCACAGGCTGATTGCCTCCATGCCACGCCGCATTGAAGCAATCATTTCTGCAAAAGGATTCCCGACCAAGTATTGACTATTGAGTGCATAACTGAACATGCCCCGACAGACTGTGTGCATGTGTGCACTGAGGAGGAGCACTTCCACTTTAAAAGCTTGAATGTTACACTGGACATGGCCTATAAGATTGAGGCAGCGACAAGAGAGCAGGCAGCAGACCAGGAGTGGCATCAGCTCCGCAGGCCTAGGATCACCCCCTCACATTTTAGAGAGGTGTGTTTTGTGAGGGGAGTGAGCTCTGCAGAGTCTCTTGCAGAAAGAGTCCTCAAAGGAACAAGGCAGACTGCAGAAATGAGAAGAGGTGCAGACATGGAGTTTGAGGTGGCAAGGGAGTAGATGAAAAATGTCAACTACACACCCTGTGGCCTCGTCATCCACCCAGATGCCCCTTGGCTTGGTGCCTCGCCAGATGGCTTGATTTTTGATCCATTCGCACAGCCACCGTTTGGACTGGTTGAGATAAAGTGGCCTAATGTGAAGAACTATGTGGACTGTAAATACCTTAAAATGCAGGATGGCACTTTGGCTCTTCGTAAAAGCCACTCTTACTTCTGGCAGGTGCAGGGTCAACTGTTGATCACTGGCCTGCAATGGTGTGACTTTGTGATTTTGTGCTCAGGAAGACATGCTGGTGCAGCGTATCCAGGTTGACCCAGAGGTAAAAGCAGTCATCAGAGAGAGGGTGGACCAGTTTTACTTTAAAGTGTACATGCAGAAGTACTTTGTCTGTCTCCAAAAGATCTTACTGATCGATGCAGGATAATTCAGGTGGCCTTTGTATGAAGAAAATGAAATTACCTGCAATAAACTTTTGTTATTGTGAGAAGCAGGAGTAAATAACATTTTATGCATTTCACCTGAATTTGGAAAATGTATTGGCTTATTTCACTATTGTATTGTTATATTACATAACATATTCACCTGCTATTTGTGTAATTAATTATTTCATGCTCTGTTTAATTTTAAATGCTTTGGGTCTTCATAACATACAGTGTGGCCATACAGAACTACACATTAGCCACAGCATATGCCTCACAAGTGTTTAAAGTAATTACACCGACCACACACAGGTGCCATTTACTTAATGTTGTCTATTACTTGACAGTAAAATATGGTTCAGATTTTTCAAGCAAGGTGACTTTTTTTCACAGTTCACGTTTGTCATTTACATCTAGAAATGAAACCATAGCTATTTTTAAGGGGCTCTTACAGGCAATTTCAATGTTTCATGCATCACTGTTGGAAGGATGTTCTTCAGGTCAGCCAAACTCTTTATCGCCAAAGCAGCAATATTTGCATCAAAAAGTTACACCATAATTGTTATATAAATAGGTTATATAAATACAGCGTATATGAAACACAAAGGAGAGAAAAAAGTTTTTTTTTCAGATTTATTTGTAACAAAAATAATTAAATCATTCCATATACAATGTCTCATGGTGACTATAAAAGATGTTTTCAGATTTCATATACAATATTTTACTGTATGCATGGTTTGATTTCATACATTTTACTACAAGAGACAGAGAGGGGGACAGTTAATGAACAGTTGGCACTTTGACAAATTAAATCACTCAAAGTCAAACATAACGTCCCGGGTTACGTATGTAACCCTAGTTCCCCGAAGGGACGGACGCTGCGTGTAATCGCAGTGGGAACGCCCTCAGCGTGACGCGTCTGAAGCATGAATGAAATCAGTCAATGGAGAGAATGAGCATACGGCGAGTGACGTCATAGACCAGGAAGCTATAAATATCCCCTGAGCACACAACACGCCAGCTTAAAAGTTACTGAAGCAGCGACCCAAGGGGATGCCGAGAGTATGGCAGGACACGCAGCGTCCGTCCCTTCGGGGAACTAGGGTTACATACGTAACCCGGGACGTTCCCCTTCAGGGACTACCGCTGCGTGTAATCGAAGTGGGAACGCAATATCCACACCCCCATACGACCAAATCCCCGTCGTGTGTCATCAGGAGACACAAACCGACGAGAGAACCTGAGCCCCTGGAGTGGAGCTAGGGTCAAGGGAATAAAATCTGACGAAAGTGTGCGGTGAGGACCAGCCTGCCGCATCACAAACGTCCTGAAGAGAAGCTCCTGAAAGAAGAGCTGTAGAGGCAGCCATACTCCTGGTGGAATGAGCCCTTACAGCCAAAGGTGAAGGCTGATGGGCCGAACCGTAAGCAAGCGAGATGGCCTCGACCACCCACTTGCTCATCCTTTGCTTAGATGCAGGACACCCTCTCTTAGGTGACCCAAAACAGACAAACAGTTGTTCCGATCTCCTCCACAGAGCAGCTCTGTGGACATACGCATCTAAAGCCCTAACAGGGCACAGCAAATTAAGTTTCCTCTGGTCTGACGTCAGAAAAGGCGGAGGACAGAAAGCCTGCAGAACTATAGGTCTAACCAAAGTGGTCGGCACCTTAGGAACATAACCTGGTCTCGGACAGAGAAAGGCCTTACCCATACCAGGAGCAAATTCCAGGCACGAGGGAGCCACCGAAAGTGCTTGAATATCACCAATCCTTTTTAGAGATGAGATAGCAAGAAGAAGGATAGTCTTAAGAGTAAGAAACTTTTCCGAAACTTCCTCGATGGGCTCGAAAGGAGCAAGGGAGAGACCTTCTAAGACGATGGCCAGATCCCAAGCTGGCACCCTTGTGCGAACTGCAGGCCTCAGCCTCAGGGTGCCACGAAGGAAGCGAGATATAAGTGGGTGTTTCCCGAGGGAACCTCCACTTGAAGGGGCGTGGTAAGCAGCTAAGGCCGCCACATACACCTTCAGTGTGGAGTGGGATAACCCTGTGGAGAGACGGTCCTGCAGGAAATCCAGCACTGTACCAACCGGGCAATTAACTGGGTCCTGCTGGCGCTCTCCAAACCAAGAGGTGAAAAGTTTCCACCTCGCGGCATATAACTTCCTCGTGGAGGGAGCTCTGGATTGGAGGATGGTCTCAATGACCTCAGCCGAGAGACCAGAATCTATGAGCTGGGCCCCCTCAGAGGCCAAGCCCACAGCCTCCATAGCTCTGGACGGGGGTGAAGGATCGACCCACTCGCCTGAGAGAGCAGATCTCTCCTGATCGGTATCTCTAGGGGAGAGCCGTTGAGGAGAGACACTAGGTCCGAAAACCACACTCGGGCCGGCCAGAACGGGGCTATAAGCAGGAGACTGAGCCCGTCCCGGCGAACCCTCTCCAGAACTCCTGGGAGCAGAGCGATCGGGGAAAAACGTACAGGCGTGACCTCGGCCACGGATGTACCATAGCATCCAACCCCAGTGGGGCTGGCTGGCTGAGAGAGAACCACAGTGGACAGTGTGATGTCTCTCGGGACGCAAATAGGTCTACCTCGGCACGACCGAAATGTCCCCATTGGAGCTCCACCACCTCGGGGTGAAGACTCCACTCCCCGGGCCTCGGCCCCTGCCTCGACAGGATGTCTGCCCCCTGATTCAAATACCCCGGGAGATAAATAGCTCTGAGAGAGAGAATTTTCCCCTGGGACCACAGAAGGATCTGACGTGCCAGCTTGTAAAGCGGGCGAGAACGCAGACCCCCCTGGTGGTTGATATAGGAAACCACCGATGTGTTGTCTGTCCGGACAAGAACATGGTGGCCTCTTAGGTCCGGGAGGAAATGTTTCAGGGCCTGAAATACTGCCAACATCTCTAGACAATTTATGTGCCATAGACGGTGATGGTCCTCCCACAGACCCTGAGCCGGGCGACCACTCATGATCGCCCCCCAACCCGTGAGAGAGGCATCTGTCGTTAGCATCACGCGACGACAAGGAGCTCCCAACACAGGGCCTTGGGACAGAAACCAAGGATCTTTCCACATAACCAGGGCGCGATGACACCGTCGCGAACTCATGATCATGCGAAGCGGATTTCCCCTCGGGGAGAATCCCCTGGTTCTGAGCCACCACTGTAACGGTCTCATGTGCAGGAGGCCAAAAGGTACCACGTTGGACGTAGCCGCCATGAGACCCAACAGTCTCTGGAACTGTTTTACAGTGGATGACCGGCCTAGCTTGACTTGATGTACTGCGGCGAGAATCGAAGCAACACGAGCAGGTGACAATTGTGCCTGCATCGTCGTCGAATCCCACACTACACCGAGAAAAGTGGTTCTCTGTAATGGAGAAAGAACCCTCTTTTTGGCGTTGAGCCTCAGCCCCAGTCACTTGATATGAGCAAGAACGACATCTCGGTGCCGAACCGCCTGTTGTTCCGATTGAGCTAGAATCAAGCAATCGTCTATATAGTACAGAAAGCGGATGCCCTGTAACCACAGCGGGGCTATAGCAGCATCCATACACTTCGTGAATGTTCGGGGTGACAGTGCTAGGCCGAACGGAAGAACCCGATATTGGTACGCTTTGCCCCCGAAAGCGAACCTCAGGAACTTCCTGTGTTGAGGGAGGATAGATACATGGAAGTAAACGTCCTTTAGATCTATCATGACAAACCAGTCCTCGGATCTGATTTGAACATCCCCAGTGACAGACACAGCGCCCTGTAACGTACTGGCAGGGAACAGCTGGTCTGGGCACTCCACAACCCTCCTCGGAGGGGGCGAGCGTCCCTCGGGAAATCGCTCGCCGAGTCTCTCTACGCCCTGTGAAGGCAGGGTTAGTAGAGCAGACCCCTGAGGGCATCGGAAAAGACAGGGCACTGTGTTCTTGTGCAGTGAACTCAGGTCTTTCACGATAGGGACCACCCTCAGAGTCCTGACGTTCAGCACGTCAGGATTATTTTTTTTTTTTTGATGAAGTAGTATCCTAACTCCCTGCTGGGTGGGGGACCCATTCCGCCAGGAACTCTACTAAGGGAACCAGCCTCTCGAGGCTGGCCTCCGGATGAACATCCCGAGTGACAGACACAGCGCCCTGTAACATACTGGCAGGAAACAGCTGGTCTGAGCACTCCACAACCCTCCTTGGAGGGGGCGAGCGTCCCTCGGGAAATCGCTCGCCGAGTCTCTCTACGCCCTGTATAGGCAGGGTTAGTAGAACAGACCCCTGAGGGCATCGAGAAAGACAGGGCACCGTGTCTTGGTGCGGTGAACTCAAGTTTTTCCCGATGGGGACCACCCTCAGAGTCCTGACGTTCAGCCCGTCAGGACTTTTTCGACGCTGCCTTTCTGGCGACAATGACTGTCCTCAGATCAGTCCTGCCCCGAGAAGGCCGCGCCGGAGAGCGCCCCGCCTCGTCCCTCCAGTTTCTCTGCAGGGGGGCACGAGACGTGACACTCCGCTTCTGCTGCGCTCTTTTGGAAGACGAACTCGACGAAAAACTTTGCTCTGGTTGAACATTCTGCGTGACAGACACAGTGCCCTGTAACGGCGCACCAGCAGGGAACGACTGGTCTGAACACACTAGAACCCTCCTTAGAGGCGACGAGCGTCCCTCGGGAAAGCACTCGCCAGACCCTTCTACGCCCTGTTTCGGCAGGGTTAGTAGGACGGGCCCCTGAGGGCGCCGGGAGAGACAGGGCACCCTTAAGGGAGGTGAACGCAAGTCTCTCTCGGCGGGGACCCCCCTCAGATTTTCCTTTGAGCAGGTCGGCCTGAAAAGCCTGCATAAAAGTCATCGTATGCAAACATGCAGCCGCCTGCCCAGCCATAGAGTAAGCCTTCCCGACCAGCACAGAGGTATATATATTTATTTATTTATATATATATATATATATATATATTTTTTTTGTGGAAGAGCCGGTGCTTTAAGTGAAGACGATGAAGCAGGAGCGAGATAGCTCGCGAGCGTCTCCTCCGCCTACAGTATCATCACATAACCAGCAGATTTAGCACCAACAATGTTACCATAAGCATTGGATTGATTTGTGTCAATTCTGCTTGAAACCGGTCTAACCCAGGCTTTTGAAACCTCAGCATGAAGATCTGGGAAGAACGGTAAGCACCGGCGAGAAGGTTGAGGTCATGCAGACAGAAATCTATCATCTAGATTGCTTTTAATTCTAGAAACCTGTCTATCTACTGTTTTGTTTTTTTTTTTTTAAGCTTTTCAACAACCGAGATAATACATCCATCAAACCTTCTTCATTTGCAGTATAATGTGATAAACTACTTTTCTCTGATGCAAAACTTTCGACATCCAGCTCCTCAGAACTGGAAAAATCTCAATTCAACATCATCATGTGCCTCCACCCGGGCAGAAGTAACCGCCGCAGCGCGTGCTTCCGGAGCCGGGTAAGAGGCACTAGATCTCGTCGGAGATAGCTGAGATAGGGCGGAGCCCGTCTCAACGTCGCCAGCGAGATCCATCTGCGAGCCCCAAGACAAGCGTCGCCGCTCTGCCTCAACAGAAGCGGGACCCGAGCCTCGGGGAGCTCGCAACAAATCACTCTCCTCGAAGAGCGATCGCCGCGAGCGCAGAGTTCTCAAGGGAAAACGCTCGCAATGCTAACAATCGACTCCCTCGAGAGCCGACTGGGCATTGCTGCACTCCCAAACAAGCCACACATACTTCTTATACTGCTCGCTCATATTGGTTTTTTTAATTAAAATATATATAGTGAAAACTCCTGACAAAACAGACAAACACAATCGACAGATTCAGACACACACAGAGCTGCTGAAGTAACTAAAGCTGGCGTGTTGTGTGCTCAGGGGATATTTATAGCTTCCTGGTCTATGACGTCACTCGCCGTACGCTCATTCTCTCCATTGACTGATTTCATTCATGCTTCAGACGCGTCACGCTGAGGGCGTTCCCACTGCGATTACACGCAGCGGTAGTCCCTGAAGGGGAACATAACTTGTATTGCTACATAAACATGTATCATGTAATACATATGTCAAATCTACATCAGAGAATCCAGTTCGTTGAAATTGTTATTGTTTATAAAGAGAGACAAATGGAACAGAATTGAGGGAGGTCCATTAGCAGTTTAGCGAGCAGATCTGAGACAATAATATTGACCATTCAGTGTATTAGTATCCAGAGAGGCTGGCTCAGTGAGGTTAACACAGTTATTTGGCCCAAGCTTTGACCAGTGGCTTGTTTTGATAGTTTGTTAGGAGGCAGGCTACTGCAAAAAGCTGGTTGATACTCAGTAGCGGTTTTAGGCACGGGTGAACCAGGCAGTCGCCCGGGGCGGAATTTTTTCATGTCACATGGGGGGCCGCACAAGCATTTAAAAAAATCCTCTGCGCCGCGAAGGTTTTCTATTTTCTATCATTTCAATTCAATTATTGGCAATGGTGCTCCTGCTTGCTGAGAAGGTGCCGTGCACAGAAGCTATGTCAAGGGAGTCTCCTGATTGGAGGTAACTCAACAAGGGGCCGTTCACATATCGTGTCTTTTGCGCGCTCGAGGTCGTTATTTCAAATGTAGGCGCACGGGAAGCGCGCTCATAATTGAAGCGACGCGCTCATTTTTAGGAGCAGCGAGATTAAAATTTTTTAACTTTTCAGTATGGGGGTGCACCCAAACACGTGGGTGTTTTTCTCTTCTCCGTAAATAAATCTTTTAGCAGAGCTACAGCAAGCGTTTTTCTGTGGTGGAAATCCATTAGCTACAAAAACTTCTTTGTCGTTGTGGAGAGCGCAGTGCATGGTTGTATAGCAATGACAGCCATGGGAAAATCGGACCGAATTTTACTATTAATAATAAAAGATAAGCTACTGTGCATTATAAATGTCAGGAATTTATCTTTATTGACTCATTCTTTTTATAAAGATGATTTAAAGGCTGAAATATGTGAGGTTTATCTTTTTATAAAACCTTTTTTGTCAAAAGTTTATTTGAACGTGTACATGTTAGTAGATAACATAAAAGACACTCCTTTAAAATTTGGCCATCATCTTTAATGTTATTAACTTGGTGAATTGATTTCATTGTGTATTAGGCCTACTTTTTGAACAAGATTCTGTGTTTAACCGTGATCATTTTGGTCACTATATTCATGAAATGAAAATAATTTTCATAATGATCAACTAAAATCAACTATAATTATGTGTTTTTACAGTAGCCTATAATATGCAAAGTACAATTTTCTATTAAAAAATAATCTCTGATTCTGTCCTTTTCTCTGACATTTAAGAGTGACATAGGCCTGTCAGTTTGGATAGTTGTTAATATTAGAGTTATTAGAAATAATTTAAGAGATAAGTATTGTGTTACTACATAAGTAGCTCTCGGCCACTTTCACTTTTAAAAGGCGCTCGAAGGGGTCTCGCCCAGGGTGTAATTCAATGTAGAACCGCCACTGTTGATACGGCCACAAATGGACAGAGGGATAATAGTGTCAAACAGTTTGTTCTTTTTGATGCACCTAATTGTTCTCTCCACATGTATCCTTAACCGTGCAATGTCCTGAGTGACCAGCACTTCGCTATGAGACAGCTGTGACTTTTTACTCAGAAAAGGTGGTCTGTAAACTTTGCAAGGCACTAGGTCGTCAATTCTGAATCCCTTGTCCACCATTACAGCCATATCTTTATCCAAAAGAGGGATAATGCCAGATTGCCTGAACAATGCTTTGTCACTGATAGAGCCGGAATACAGTGAGGAAATAAAAGTAACAGCACCATGGTGACACACCAATCATTCCTTTCAGGGTAGTGTGGGATTTATACTTTGAAATCATCTCACTCTGTAAGAGTAAAGATGAAGGCATCTGACATCTCATCTCTGTATAGTCAATAAGGACTTGGGTGTCAGAGTATTTGCCGAATACACTCGGCATCGTGGCTCTAATTGTCTCAGGAGACATCCATATACCAACAGCACCCAATAAGGTGTACAAAAAATTTACCCAGGTTTTGATTATCCTGCTGACGGTGGACTGATGAATACTGAAACGATCACCCAGATCTTTCTCCTTCAGTCCCAGTGTTAGGTACAACAAGAACAGGAACAGTTCATCAATCATCGGAAGGCATCGGCTCTGGTGGGGAGCAGGGAGAACAAGTCTTAGTAGTAAAAACGATAATCATTTCATACTCATGGTCATCATAAATGTTTGTAAAGTGGGGTCCAAAAGTCTGAGACCGCTTGTATGTGGTTTTAATTATATTGAATTAGACAGTTGTGTTGTTACGGAAGCAGATTTACCAGCAAGCTACTTTTATAAACAAAATGATTAAGTATGAACTATGCCTACCGGTCGACGAGGTGGATCAGTGGCATTGTCAGGAGCTGCTGTTGTGCTGGAAGTGGATGACTGTGTACCAACACGCACTATTCTCCTTGTTGCAGGTTCAATCTGTCTCCAAAATGCCTGTAGGTGGCAGTAGCTGGCAAATCTAAAAGAGTGAAAGAAAATTATTATTATCTTTAATCAAAGTATAACCCATTATTGATGTTTGGAAAATGCATCATCACAAAGCTGAAATATGTGGTTCTCACAGGACAGAGATGCTACAAAAATTTAAATAAACGAATATTCGATTTTTATGAGCCCGAATATTCGAATGCAATATTTTTGAAAAATGCCCATCCCTAATATAAAGAAGTTAAAATAATCTCAACCTTAAACATCTACAGCAGTAAAATGAAACATACACATTAATAAACACTGAAAGGGATCATTTTACTGCACTATGAGTACTTTTACTTTTCATACTTTTAAGTACATTTTTTCTGATAATACTTACATACTTGTACATAATTAAGGTTTTGACTGCAGGTAGTGGAGTATTTTCACAGTGTGGTATTAGTGCTTTTACTAAATTAAAGGATCTGAATATTCTGCCCACTACTGTGATTCATAAATTAATGGATTTGAAAACAATCTAGATAGAAAATCATAACCACAGAGGTATGCAAGCTAAGTATCATATGACATGATACGTACCTGGTATAGAATCTGATGTCATCATCCAATGCTAAAAACCTCTCCAAGCCAAACGACTGCTTCAGTGTAACCTCAGCCATTCTCTTTTGCATCTCCTCTATCACCTGCTGCTGGGCCTCTATTTTCTCACATGCTATATCCAAAGCTGATGGTTCTGGTTTTGCATCGTAATCATGGCACTGAAGCAACATTTCAACATCCATCTCTTCCTCTTCAGTTGATTCATCCTCTGGTCGTTGTGTTCTATCCCAGACACTTGGTCTGACTGCCGGCAGAGAGTAGTCGTTCCAGGCGAACAACACGGGCACAGCCCCCTCTTTCAAGTGTCGTCCACCTTGAATTACATCCGTGGAGACTAAATGTCTACTACAGACTGTGGTGGTCCTCTTAATGACCAAATTATCACGTCTCACATTACGTATCCATATTTTTCTTATGGTTTCTTCCTTTGGGAAGTGGTGGAAACTCATGGTGGAGTTGAACTTCCCTGACATTGCGCATTGAGGCACGCAGCAGAAATCACTGTTGGGATTATCCCACTTCTGGTACTTTACTGCCTTTGACATTTTCTTCTCTTCACCAACATTCAGATGTTAAAATAAAACTAGAAAAAAAGTTTGATGAGACAAACTTTAAGTTGGCTTGAGAAAGCCGGACCAGAGAGTTTGAAGAAGTTTAAAATTGTTTGAAGTTTGATTAGTTAGAAAGAAAGAATAGTTAGAAAGAAAACAATACGTTAGAAAGAAAAGAAAGATTAGATAGATAGATAGAAAGATTGGTTTTAATAAAAGAAAGATTAGTTAGAAAGATAGGTTAGTTAGAAAGAAAGAAAGATAGATTAGTAAGAAAGAAAGAAAGATTAGTTAGATAGAAAGATTGGTTTCAATAAAAGAAAGATTAGTTAGAAAGATAGGTTAGTTAGAAAGAAAGAAATAAAGATTAGTAAGAAAGAAAGAAACATTAGTTAGGAAGGATGGATTAGTTAGAAAGAAAGAAAGATGGATAGATTAGTTAGAAAGAAAGAAAGATGGATAGATTAGTTAGAAAGAAAGATAGATTAGTTAGAAAAAAAGAAAGAAAGATTAGTTAGAAAGAAAGATAGATAGATTAGTTAGAAAGAAAGAAAGATTAGTTAGAAAGAAAGAAAGAAAGATTAGTTAGAAAGAAAGAAAGAAAGATTAGTTTAAAAAAGAGATAAAGAAAGAAAGATAAGTTAGAAAGAAAGAAAGAAAGAAAGAAGAAATATTAGTTAGAAAGAAAGAAAGAAGAAAGATTAGCTAGAAAGAAAAAAAGAAAGAAGAAAGAATAGTTAGAAATAAAGAAAGATTAGTTAGAAAGAAAGAAAGAAGAAAGATTAGCTAGAAAGAAAGAAAGAAAGAAAGAAGAAAGAATAGTTAGCAAGAAAGAAAGAAAGATTAGTTAGAAAGAAAGAAAGAAAAAAGATTAGTTAGAAAGAAAGAAAGAAGAAAGATTAGCTAGAAAGAAAGAAAGAAAGAAGAAAGAATAGTTAGCAAGAAAGAAAGAAAGATTAGTTAGAAAGAAAGAAAGAAAGAAAGAAAGAAGAAAGATTAGTTAGAAAGAAAGAAAGAAAGAAAGAAAGAAAGAAAGAAAGAAAGAAAGAAAGAAGAAAGATTAGTTAGAAAGAAAGAAAGAAGAAAGATTAGCTAGAAAGAAAGAAAGAAAGAAGAAAGAATAGTTAGAAAGAAAGAAAGAAGGAAAGAAAGAAAGAAAAAAAGAAGAAAGATTAGTTAGAAAGAAAGAAAGAAAGAAAGAAAGAAAGAAAGAAAGAAAGAAAGAAAGAAAGAAAGAAAGAAAGAAAGAAGAAAGATTAGTTAGAAAGAAAGAAAGAAAGAAAGAAAGAAAGAAAGAAAGAAAGATTAGTTTAAAAAGAGATAAAGAAAGAAAGAAAGAAAGAAAGAAAGAAGAAAGATTAGTTAGAAAGAAAGAAAGAAAGAAAGAAAGAAAGAAAGAAAGAAAGAAAGAAAGAAAGAAAGAAAGAAAGAAAGAAAGAAAGAAAGAAAGAAAGAAGAAAGATTAGTTAGAAAGAAAGAAAGAAAGAAAGATTAGTTAGAAAGAAAGAAAGAAAGAAAGAAAGAAAGAAAGAAAGAAAGAAAGATTAGTTAGTTAGAAAGAAAGAAAGAAAGAAAGAAAGAAGAAAGATTAGTTAGAAAGAAAGAAAGAAGAAAGATTAGTTAGAAAGAAAGAAAGAAAGAAAGAAAGAAAGAAAGAAAGAAAGAAAGAAAGAAAGAAGAAATATTAGTTAGAAAGAAAGAAAGAAGAAAGATTAGCTAGAAAGAAAGAAAGAAAGAAAGAAAGAAAGAAAGAAAGAAAGAAAGAAAGAAAGAATGAAAGAAAGAAAGAAAGATTAGTTAGTTAGAAAGAAAGAAAGAAAGAAAGAAGAAAGATTAGTTAGAAAGAAAGAAAGCAGAAAGATTAGCTAGAAAGAAAGAAAGAAAGAAGAAAGAATAGTTAGAAAGAAAGAAAGAAAGAAAGAAAGAAAGAAAGAAAGAAGAAAGATTAGTTTGAAAGAAAGAAAGAAAGAAAGAAAGAAAGAAAGAAAGAAAGAAAGAAAGAAAGAAGAAAGATTAGTTAGAAAGAAAGAAAGAAAGATTAGTCAGAAAAAGAAAGATAGATTAGTTAGAAAGAAAAAAGATAGATTGTTAGAAAGAAAGAAAGAAAGAAAGAAAGAAAGAAAGAAAGAAAGAAAGAAAGAAAGAAAGAAAGAAGAAAGATTAGTTAGAAAGAAAGAAAGATTAGTCAGAAAAAGAAAGATAGATTAGTTAGAAAGAAAAAAGATAGATTGTTAGAAAGAAAAAAGATAGATAGATTAGTTAGAAAGAAAGAAAGATAGATTAGTTAGAAAGAAAGATAGATAGATTAGTTAGAAAGAAAGATAGATAGATTAGTTAGAAAGAAAGAAAGAAAGAAAGAAAGAAAGAAAGAAAGAAAGAAAGAAAGAAAGAAAGAAAGAAAGAAAGAAAGAAAGAAGAAAGATTAGTTAGAAAGAAAGAAAGAAAGAAAGAAAGAAGATAGATTAGAAAGAAAGAAAGATTAGTTAGAAAGAAAGAAAGAAAGAAAGAAGAAAGATTAGTTAGAAAGAAAGAAAGCAGAAAGATTAGTTAGAAAGAAAGAAAGATAGATTAGTTAGAAAGAAAGATAGATAGATTAGTTAGAAAGAAAGATAGATAGATTAGTTAGAAAGAAAGAAAGAAAGAAAGAAAGAAAGAAAGAAGAAAGATTAGTTAGAAAGAAAGAAAGAAAGAAGAAAGAAAGAAAGAAAGAAAGAAAGAAAGAAAGAAAGAAAGAAAGAAAGAAGAAAGATTAGAAAGATGAAAGATTAGTTAGAAAGAAAGAAAGAAAGAAAGAAGAAAGATTAGTTAGAAAGAAAGAAAGAAAGAAAGAAAGAAAGAAAGAAAGAAGAAAGATTAGTTAGAAAGAACGAACGAAAGAAAGAAAGAAAGAAAGAAAGAAAGAAAGAAAGAAAGAAAGAAAGAAAGAAAGAAAGAAATAATAGTTAGAAAGAAAGAAATAAAGAAAGAAGAAAGATTAGTTAGAAAGAAAGAAAGAAAGAAAGAAAGAAAGAAAGAAAGAAAGAAAGAAAGAAAGAAAGAAAGAAAGAAAGAAAGAAAGAAGAAAGATTAGTTAGAAAGAAAGAAAGAAAGAAAGATTTGTTAGAAAGAAAGATAGTTAGATTAGTTAGAATGAAAGAAAGAGTTTAGTTAGAAAGAAAGAAAGAAAGAAATGAGGATAGATTTGTTAGTTAGAAAGAAAGATAGATTAGTCAGAAAGAAAGATAGATTAGTTAGAAAGAAAGAAAGAAAGATTAGTCATAAAAAGAAAGATAGATTAGTTAGAAAGAAAAAAAGATAGATTGTTAGAAAGAAAAAAGATAGATAGATTAGTTAGAAAGAAAGAAAGATAGATTAGTTAGAAAGAAAGATAGATAGATTAGTTAGAAAGAAAGATAGATAGATTAGTTAGAAAGAAAGATAGATAGATTAGTTAGAAAGAAAGATAGATTAGTTAGAAAGAAAGAACGATAGATTAGTTAGAAAGAAAGATAGATTAGTTAGAAAGAAAGATAGATTAGTTAGAAAGAAAGAACGATAGATTAGTTAGAAAGAAAGATAGATTAGTTAGAAAGAAAGATAGATTAGTTAGAAAGAAAGATAGATTAGTTAGAAAGAAAGAAAGAAAGAAAGATTAGTTAGAAAGATAGAAAGATAGATTAGTTAGAAAGAAAGATAGATAGATTAATTAGAAAGATAGATAGATAGATAGATAGATAGATAGATAGATAGATAGATAGATAGATAGATAGATAGATAGATCGATAGATAGATAGATAGATAGATAGATAGATAGATAGATAGATAGATAGATAGATAGATAGATAGATAGATAAGTTCATTAGTACATATAGAATGGTAGTTTAATTGAGTCTAGGGCTTCAGGGAGTTTAGATTTGAGTTTTTGTGTTGTACACTACTGGGCCACCGTAGTCTTGGCTCAATTTGAACATGTTCCAATGAAAGTCAATGGGATTTTTATGGTTTTTAATATTAATTTTTAAGAAATCTGAAAGTCAAATCAGTCTGAAAAGATATAGCACACTAAGTCAGAACAGTCTGAAGGTCTGACCCGAGTTTGGAGTTTGTAGAGTTAAAGCTCTAGGAGGAGTTAGATATAGAAATTTTTGAGTAAGAAGAATAATAATAACTAGAATGTACATTTCCAGAAGAAAATGTGAAGTGGTGCTTGCAGTGGCAAAACTCGCCGCTCGGTTGCTAGGGTGTGGTACATTATTGGATACGAGCCAACAACCATGTCTGTACGATATTGTGGAGCTGAGATATGGCTTATACATGTGTTTGTATGGTTACTAGGGTACCCTATATGGTTGCTATGGTGTGCTTATACAGTTTATGGCATGATATTTAAAGACTAGTTGACAGTCATTTCCAGAAGAAAATGTGAAGTGGTGCTTGCAGTGGCAAAACTCGCTGCTCGGTTGCTAGGGTGTGGTACATGATTGCATACGAGCCAACAACCATGTCTGTACGATGTTCTAGTGCTGAGATATGGCTTATTCATGTGTTTGTATGGTTACTAGGGTACCCTATATGGTTGCTATGGTGTGCTTATACAGTTTATTAGATGATATTTAAAGACCAGTTGACAGTCTGAGTCAAAAAAGCCGAGCTCCATGTCTCTACAATTTTCTGGAGCTGAAATATGGCTTGTAGAGGTTGTTTTATGGTTGCTAGGGTGCCCTAAGTGGTTGCTAGGGCGCAGCTATGAAGTTATTATGTCACTACTTATTGGCTGCTTGATAGGCCGAGTCAAAAGAGCCCAACCCCAAGTCTCTATGACCTTCTGGTGAAAAGATATGATATAACAAATTTTGTGCCAATGTTAAGTCTATGGGATTTTTTTCGTCCGATTTATCGCCCGCCGGATGAACATCGTACAACCGATCGCTTAGAAAAGACATAGCACACCTCTCCTCAATGAACCGGTCGATTTGACACCTCACTCATGGGTCTACGACAAAAGGTGCGGGAGGAGTAGCGTGCCGAAGTTTTGTCTAGGTGAATAGTAATCACAACACTAGAATGTACATTTCCAGAAGAAAATGTGAAGTGGTGCTTGCAGTGGCAAAACTCGCCGCTTGGTTGCTAGGTTGTGGTACATGATTGCATACGAGCCAACAACCATGTCTGTACGATGTTCTAGTGCTGAGATATGGCTTGTTCATGTGTTTGTATGGTTACTAGGGTACCCTATATGGTTGCTATGGTGTGCTTATACAGTTTATGAGATGATATTTAAAGACTAGTTGACAGTCTGAGTCAAAAAAGCTGAACTCCACGTCTCTACAATTTTCTGGAGCTGAGATATGGCTTGAATATGTTGTTTTATGGTTGCTAGGCTGCCCTAAGTGGTTGCTAGGGCACGAATATGAAGTTATTATGTCACTACTTATTGGCTGCTTGATAGGCCGAGTCAAAAAAGCCAAACTCCATGTTTCTACTTTTTTCTGGAGCTGAGGTATGGCTTGAATATGTTGTTTTATGGTTGCTAGGCTACCCTAAGTGGTTGCTAGGGCGCGAATATGAAGTTATTATATCACTACTTATTGGCTGCTTGATAGGGCGAGTCAAAAGAGCCCAACCCCAAGTCTCTATGACCTTCTGGTGAAAAGATATGATCTCACAAATTTTGTGCCAATGTTAAGTCTATGGGACTTTTTTCGTCCAATTTATCGCCCGCCGAACGATCATCGTACAACCAATCGCTTAGAGAAGACATAGCACACCTCTCCTCAATGAACCGGTCGATTTGACACCTCATTCATGGCTCTACGACAAAAGGTGCGGGAGGAGTAGCGTGCCGAAGTTTTGTCTAGGTGAATAGTAATCACAACACTAGAATGTACATTTCCAGAAGAAAATGTGAAGTGGTGCTTGCAGTGGCAAAACTCGCCGCTCGGTTGCTAGCGTGCGGTTAGCTAGTTTTTACCAAGATGCTAGCATGATTAGCATGTTGCTAACATCTTGCTAGCATGATTAGCATGTTGTTAGCATTCTGTTAGCATTATTAGCATGTTGCTAGCATGATTAGCATTTTGCTAGCATGTTGCTAGCTTGATGCTAGCATGATTAGCATGTTGCTAGCATGATTAGCATGTTGCTAGCATCATGCTAGCATGATTAGCATGTTGTTAGCATCATGCTACCAACATGCTAGCATGATTAGCATGTTGCTAGCATGATGCTAGCAAAAATAAGCATGTTGCAAACATGTTTTAGGTAGATGCTAGCATGATTAGCATATTGCTAGCATCATGCTAGCATGTTTAGCATGTCGCTAAAATGATGCTAGCATGGTTGCTAAGGTGTTACTAGGTGGTTGCTAGGGTATTATGGGTGGTTGCTAGGGCGTTGCTAGGCAGTTGCTAGGTTGTTCTGTGTGGTTGCTATGGTGTTGCTATGCGGTTGCTATTGTATTCTGGGTGGTTGCTAAGGTGTTTTAGGTGGTTGCTAGGCGGTTGCTAGGGTGTTGCTAGGGGGTTTTGGGTGGTTGCTAGGGTGTTGCTAGGCGGTTGCTAGGGTGTTCTGGGTGGTCGCTAGGCGGTTGCTAGGGTGTTCTGGGTGGTTGCTATGGTGTTGCTAGGCGGTTGCTAGGGTGTTCTGGGTGGTTGCTAGGGTGTTGCTAGGCGGTTGCTAGAGTGTTCTGAGTGGTTGCTAGGGTGTTGCTAGGTGGTTGTTAAGGTGTTTTGGGTGGTTGCTAGGCGGTTGCTAGGGTGTTCTGGGTGGTTGCTATGGTGTTGCTAGGGTGTTGCTAGGTGGTTGCTAGGGTGTTTGGGTGGTTGCTAGGCGGTTGCTATGGTGTTCTGGGTGGTTGCTAGGGTGTTGCTATGCGGTTGCTAGGGTGTTCTGGGTGGTTGCTAGGGTGTTGCTAGGTGGTTGCTAGGGTGTTGCTAGGCGGTTGCTAGGGTGTTCTGAGTTGTTGCTAGGGTGTTGCTAGGGTATTCTGGGTGGTTGCTAGGGTGTTGCTAGGCGGTTGCTAGGGTGTTCTTGGTGGTTGCTAGGCGGTTGCTAGGGTGTTCTGAGTGGTTGCTAGGGTGTTGCTAGGGTAATCTGGGTGGTTGCTATGGTGTTACTAGGTGGTTGTTAGTTGGCAAAGATGGTTACTATTGAGTTTTTAGCATTTTATTGGCATGATTTAGCACTTAGCTAATCAATGTTAGCATGTAGCTATTCACTGTTAGCATGTGTAGCATGTAGCAAGTCCTGTTTGCTAGCATGAGTCAAAAGAGCCAACCCCCATCTCTATACGATGTTCTGATGCAGAGATATCGGTCTTGCAAAACGGTTGCTAGGGTACTCTGTTTGGTTGCTAGGGAGTGGCTTGGCAGCTGCCAATCATGAAGCTCCAAAGTCAATGTGAATGTATAAACCAACCCCCATCTATATACGATGTTTTGATGCAGAGATATAGGTCTTGCAAAATGGTTGCTAGGGTACTCTGTTTGGTTGCTAGGGAGTGGCTTGGCAGCTGCCAATCATGAAACTCCGAAGGCTTCTTGTCAGTATGAATGATATAAACCAACTCCCACGCCTTTGTGACATTCAGAATGGAAGATATCCCTCATTGGATTTTGGTTGCTAAGGTGCTTGACAATGGTTGCTAGGGAGGGGTTAGGATGTGTTGAGGTGATTCAGGATTGGCTGTTTACTGCCCCGAGTCAAACGAGCCCACCCTCACGTTTCTATGACTCTTATATCCTGAGATATCCCTTTGATCTGTTTCAATGGAAGTCTATGGAACTTGTTGCTAAGGAGCTCTAAATGGTTGCTAGGGCGTGGCTTGATAGCTTCACAATGATCCTGAGAGACTGATTGGCCGTCTGAGTAAAATGAGCCCGGCCCTTTGTCTCTACGACACTGTGATCCAGAGTTATGTTCAATACAAGAGCGGTTTCTATGGAACCGCTCTTTGACTTTGACATTGACTTACTACACCATAGTAAGTCAATGGGGCAACTTTGGGCAGCTCCTGCGCCCCAGGGGTGCATCTTTTACCCCATTTTGTGGTATGTTCTTACAGAGCCTGTCAGCCTCTTCAAATGTGGCAAATTTCACGTTTCTGCGACATCCTCGTTCCGAGCTACGACTTGTCAAAGTTTGACGCAATGTTAAGTCTATGGGATTTTTCGGCCGGTTTTTCGCCCCTGGGGCGAACATCGTACCCCCGATCGCTTATAAAAGTCATAGCACACCATTCCCGAACAGGCCGCACGTTTTGACACCTCATTCGTGGGTCTGTGACAAAAACTGCGGGAGGAGTAGCGCGTCAAAAAGTGGCGGGAAGAATAAGAAGAATAAGAATAAGAATAAGAATAAGAATAATAAGTATGCACAATAACACTAGTGTTGCTTTGCCATAGGCAAGCACCACTAACTAGAATGTACATTTCCAGAAGAAAATGTGAAGTGGTGCTTGCAGTGGCAAAATTCGCAGCTCGGTTGCTAGAGTGTGGCACATGATTGCATACGAGACAACAAACACGTCTGTACGATGTTCTGGTGCTGATATATGGCTTATTCGTGTGTTCAGGTGGTTACTAGGGTACCCTATATGGTTGCTATGGTGTGCTTATACAGTTTATTAGATGATATTAGAAGACTAGTTGACAGTCTGAGTCAAAAAAGCCGAACTCCACGTCTCTACGATTTTCTGGAGCTGAAATATAGCTTGTAAATGTTGTTTTATGGTTGCTAGGGTGGCATAAGTGGTTGCTAGGGCGTGGCCATGAAGTTGTTATGCCCCTACTTATTGGCTGCTTGATAGGCCGAGTCAAAAGAGCCCAACCCCAAGTCTCTGTGACCTTGTAGTCAAAAGATATGATCTCACAAATGTTGTGCCAATGTTAAGTCTATGGGAATTTTTTCGTCCGATTTATCGGCTGCTGAACGAACATCGTACAACCGATCACTTAGAAAAGTCATAGCACACCTCTCCTCAATGAGCCGGTCGATTTGACACCTCATTCATGGGTCTACGACAAAAAATGCGGGAGGAGTAGCGTGCCGAAGTTTTGTCTTGGTGAATAGTAATCACAATACTAGAATGTACATTTCCAGAAGAAAATGTGAAGTGGTGCTTGCAGTGGCAAAATTCGCAGCTCGGTTGCTAGAGTGTGGCACATGATTGCATACGAGACAACAAACACGTCTGTACGATGTTCTGGTGCTGAGATATGGCTTATTCATGTGTTTGTATGGTTACTAGGGTACCCTATATGGTTGCTATGGTGTGCTTATACAGTTTATGAGATGATATTTAAAGAGTAGTTGACAGTCTGAGTCAAAAAAGCCGAACTCCACATCTCTACGATTTTCTGGAGCTGAAATATAGCTTGTAAATGTTGTTTTATGGTTGCTAGGGTGGCATAAGTGGTTGCTAGGGCGTGGCCATGAAGTTGTTATGCCCCTACTTATTGGCTGCTTGATAGGCCGAGTCAAAAGATCCCAACCCCAAGTCTCTATGACCTTCTAGTCAAAAGATATGATCTCACAAATGTTGTGCCAATGTTAAGTCTATGGGAATTTTTTCGTCCGATTTATCACCCGCTGAACGAACATCGTACAACCGATCACTTAGAAAAGTCATAGCACACCTCTCCTCAATGAGCCGGTCGATTTGACACTTCATTCATGGGTCTACGACAAAAAATGCGGGAGGAGTAGCGTGCCGAAGTTTTGTCTAGGTGAATAGTAATCACAATACTAGAATGTACATTTCCAGAAGAAAATGTGAAGTGGTGCTTGCAGTGGCAAAACTCGCCGCTCGGTTGCTAGCGTGCGGTTAGCTAGTTTTTACCAAGATGCTAGCATGATTAGCATGTTGCTAGCATCATGCTAGCATGATTAGCATGTTGTTAGCATTATGCTAGCATTATTAGCATGTTGCTAGCATGATTAGCATGTTGCTAGCATGATGTTAGCATGATTAGCATTTTGCTAGCATGTTGCTAGCATGATGCTAGCATGATTAGCATATTTGCTAGCATGATTAGCATGTTGCTAGCATGATTAGCACGTGGTTAGCATCATGCTAGCATGATCCTAGCATGATTAGCATGTTGTTAGCATCATGCTACCAACATGCTAGCATGATTAGCATGTTGCTACCATGATGCTAGCAAAAATAAGCATGTTGCAAACATGTTTTAGGTAGATGCTAGCATGATTAGCATATTGCTAGCATCATGCTAGCATGTTTAGCATGTTACTAGCATGATGCTAGCATGGTTGCTAAGGTGTTACTAGGTGGTTGCTAGGGTATTATGGGTGGTTGCTAGGGTGTTGCTAGGCGGTTGCTAGGGTGTTCTGAGTGGTTGCTAGGGTGTTGCTAGGTGGTTGCTAGGGTGTTCTGGGTGGTTGCTAGGGTGTTACTAGGCGGTTGCTAGGGTGTTCTGGGTGGTTGCTAGGGTGTTGCTAGGTGGTTGCTAGGGTATTCTGGGTGGTTGCTAGGTTGTTGCTAGGCGGTTGCTATGGTGTTGCTAGGTGGTTGCTAGGGTGTTCTAGGTGGTTGCTAGGGTGTTGCTAGGCGGTTGCTAGGGTGTTCTGAGTGGTTGCTAGGATGTTGCTAGGCGGTTGCTATGGTGTTGCTAGGTGGTTGCTAGGGTGTTCTGGGTGGTTGCTATGGTGTTGCTAGGCGGTTGCTAGGGCGTTCTGGGTGGTTGCTAGGGTGTTGCTAGGCGGTTGCTAGGGTGTTCTGAGTGGTTGCTAGGATGTTGCTAGGCGGTTGCTAGGGTGTTCTGGGTGGTTGCTAGGGCGTTGCTAGGCAGTTGCTAGGGTGTTGCTACGGTAATTTGGGTGGTTGCTATGGTGTTACTAGGTGGTTGGTAGTTGTCAAAGATGGTTACTGTTGAGTTTGTAGCATTTTATTGGCATGATTTAGCACTTAGCTAATCAATATTAGCATGTAGCTATTCACTGCTAGCATGTGTAGCATGTAGCAAGTCCTGTTTGCTAGCATGAGTCAAAAGAGCTAACCCCCATCTCTATACGATGTTCTGATGCAGAGATATTGGTCTTGCAAAACGGTTGCTAGGGTACTGTGTTTGGTTGCTAGGGAGTGGCTTGGCAGCTGCCAATCATGAAGCTCCAAAGTCAATGTGAATGTATAAACCAACCCCCATCTCTATACGATGTTTTGATGCAGAGATATAGGTCTTGCAAAATGGTTGCTAGGGTACTCTGTTTGGTTGCTAGGGAGTGGCTTGGCAGCTGCCAATCATGAAACTCCAAAGGCTTCTTGTCAGTATGAATGATATAAACCAACTCCCACGCCTTTGTGACATTCAGAATGGAAGATATTCCTCTTTGGATTTTGGTTGCTAAGGTGCTTGATAATGGTTGCTAGGGAGGGGTTAGGATGTGTTGAGGTGATTCAGGATTGGCTGTTTGCTGCCCCGAGTCAAACGAGCCCACCCTCATGTTTCTATGACTCTTATATCCTGAGATATCCCTTTGATCTGTTTCAATGGAAGTCTATGGAACTTGTTGCTAAGGAGCTCTAAATGGTTGCTAGGGCGTGGCTAGATAGCTTCACAATGATCCTGAGAGACTGATTGGTTGTCTGAGTAAAATGAGCCCGCCCCTTTGTCTCTACGACACTGTGATCCAGAGTTATGTTCAATATAAAAGCGGTTTCTCTGGTGTAGGACGGCCCATTTCATGGGCCGTCCTACACCATAGTAAGTCAATGGGGCAACTTTGGGCAGCTCCTGCCCCACAGGGGTGCAACTTTTACCCCATTGTGTGGTATGTTCTTACAGAGCCTGTCAGCCTCTTCAAATGTGGCAAATTTCACGTTTCTGCGACATCCTCGTTCCGAGCTACGACTCGTCAAAGTTTGACGCAATGTTAAGTCTATGGGATTTTTCGGCCGGTTTTTCGCCCCTGGGGCGAACATCGTACCCCCGATCCCTTATAAAAGTCATAGCACACCATTCCCGAACAGGCCGCACGTTTTGACACCTCATTCGTGGGTCTGTGACAAAAACTGCGGGAGGAGTAGCGCGTCAAAAAGTGGCCAGAAGAATAAGAATAAGAATAAGAAGAATAAGAATAAGAACTAGAATGTACATTTCCAGAAGAAAATGTGAAGTGGTGCTTGCAGTGGCAAAACTCGCCGCTCGGTTGCTAGGGTGTGGTACATGATTGCATACGAGCCAACAACCATAGGTGCGTTCCATTCGACCGTAAGTGGACTGCGAAGTGGACTTCACAGGGTTTTTCACCATCTTAAGTGAGATTCCAATCTGAAGGGAACGAACATGTTCAGTTCAAAGGGCACTGCAAACGGCATAGGGAATAAGGGAACATCGATACATCACTTCACAGGAAGTGGAGAGCGAAAATCAACCAACTGTCATTGTGCACCGCGTCACCAGTCTGCACTAACCATAGAGCAGAGCCGTTGGAAGAGATTTTAAATTGTAAATTCTAACGGCTCTGAGTTTACGTATGCATTGAGTATTCATAAATATTGTTATTATTATACAAACTAGAGTATTTATGAACGGTTGAGGTGATGAATGTATCTATAGGCCTATTAAATGATTTTAAATTAGAAAGAAAAGTAAATAAAAGGTTATATCATAATCTGCGCGACCCTGTTGTTCCCTCTCTTCGATGACGTTGCAGGGCATTCCAAATGAGTGATTATTGTCAGCGAAGTCCACTTCAACTGATGTACCGTGTTCAGGGAGTAGGGAGCAGTGAACACTGCGTAGGGACCCTGTCGAATGGAACGCACTGCATGTCTGTACGATCTTCTGGTGCTGAGATATTGCTTATTCATGTGTTTGTGTGGTTACTAGGTAACTCTATATGGTTGCTATGGTGTGCTTTTACAGTTTATGGGATGATATTTAAAGACTAGTTGACAGTCTGAGTCAAAAAAGCCAAACTCCATGTTTGTACTATTTTAGGGAACTGAAATATGGTGGTTGCTAGGGTGTTATGGGTGGTTGCTAAGGTGTTTTGGGTGGTTGCTAGGCGGTTGCTAGGGTGTTCTGGGTGGTTGCTAGGGTGTTGCTAGGGTGTTGCTAGGTGGTTGCTAGGGTGTTTTGGGTGGTTGCTATGGTGTTGCTAGGCGGTTGCTAGGGTGTTCTGGGTGGTTGCTAGGTGGTTGCTAGGGTGTTCTGGGTGGTTGCTAGGCGGTTGCTAGGGTGTTCTGGATGGTTGCTATTGAGTTACTAGGTGGTTGCTAGGGTGTTCTGGGTGGTTGGTAGGGTGTTGCTAGGTAATTTCTAGGGTATTCAGGGTGGTTGCTAGGGCGTTGCTAGGGTATTATGGGTGGTTGCTAGGGTGTTCTGGGTGGTTGTTAGGGCGTTGCTAGGCAGTTGCTAGGGTGTTCTGGGTGGTTGCTAGGGTGTTGCTAGGGTAATCTGGGTGGTTGCTATGGTGTTACTAGGTGGTTGGTAGTTGTCAAAGATGGTTACTGTTGAGTTTGTAGCATTTTATTGGCATGATTTAGCACTTAGCTAATCAATATTAGCATGTAGCTATTCACTGCTAGCATGTGTAGGATGTAGCAAGTCCTGTTTGCTAGCATGAGTCAAAAGAGCCAACCCCCATCTCTATACGATGTTCTGATACAGAGATATAGGTCTTGCAAAACGGTTGCTAGGGTACTCTGTTTGGTTGCTAGGGAGTGGCTTGGCAGCTGCCAATCATGAAGCTCCAAAGTCAATGTGAATGTATAAACCAACCCCCATCTCTATACGATGTTTTGATGCAGAGATATAGGTCTTGCAAAATGGTTGCTAGGGTACTCTATTTGGTTGCTAGGGAGTGGCTTGGCAGCTGCCAATCATGAAACTCCAAAGGCTGCTTGTCAGTATGAATGATATAAACCAACTCCCATGCCTCTGTGACATTCAGAATGGAAGATATCCCTGTTTGGATTTTGGTTGCTAAGGTGCTCGACAATGGTTGCTAGGGCGTGGCCAGTAAGTGTTGAGGTGATTCAGGATTGGCTGTTTGCTGCCCCGAGTCAAACGAGCCCACCCTCATGTTTCTATGACTCTTAAATTCTGAGATATCCCTTTGATCTATTTCAATGGAAGTCTATGGAACTTGTTGCTAAGGAGCTCTAAATGGTTGCTAGGGCATGGCTTGATAGCTTCACAATGATCCTGAGAGACTGATTGGCCGTCTGAGTAAAATGAGCCCGCCCCTATGTCTCTACGACACTGTGATCCAGAGTTATGTTCAATATAAAAGCGGTTTCTATGGTGTAGGACGGCCCATTTCATGGGCCGTCCTACACCATAGTAAGTCAATGGGGCAACTTTGGGCCCCTCCTGCCCCCCATGGGTGCAACTTTTACCCCATTGTGTGGTATGTTCTTACAGAGCCTGTCAGCCTCTTCAAATGTGGTAAATTACACGTTTCTGCGACATCCTCGTTCCGAGCTACGACTCGTCAAAGTTTGACGCAATGTTAAGTCTATGGGATTTTTCGGCCGGTTTTTCGCCCCTGGGGCGAACATCGTACCCCCGATCGCTTATAAAAGTCATAGCACACCTCTCCTCAATAATCCGCACGATTTGACGCCTCATTCGTGGGTCTGTGACCAAAGCTGCGGGACTAGTTACGCGCCGAAAAAAAAGTGGAAAAAGAATAATAATAATAATAATAAGTATGAGCAATAGCAATAGTGTTGCTTTGCCATAGGCAAGCACCACTAACTAGAATGTACATTTCCAGAAGAAAATGTGAAGTGGTGCTTGCAGTGGCAAAACTCGCCGCTCGGTTGCTAGGGTGCGGTTAGCTAGTTTTTACCAAGATGCTAGCATGATTAGCATGTTGCTAGCATGACGCTAGCAAAAATAAGCATGTTGCAAACATGTTTTAGCTAGATGCTAGCATGATTAGCATATTGCTAGCATCATGCTAGCATGTTTAGCATGTTGTTAGCATGTTGCTAGCATGGTTGCTAAGGTGTTACTAGGTGGTTGCTAGGGTATTATGGGTGGTTGCTAGGGCGTTGCTAGGCGGTTGCTAGGGTGTTCTGGGTGGTTGCTATGGTGTTGCTATGCGGTTGCTAGGGTATTCTGGCTGGTTGCTAGGCGGTTGCTAGGGGTTGCTTGGGTGTTTTGGGTGGTTGCTAGGGTGTTGCTAGGCGGTTGCTAGGGTGTTCTGGGTGGTTGCTAGGGTGTTGCTAGGCGGTTGCTAGGGTGTTCTGGGTGGTTGCTAGGGTGTTGCTAGGCGGTTGCTAGGTTGTTCTGAGTGGTTGCTAGGGTGTTGCTAGGTGGTTGCTATGGTATTCTGAGTGGTTGCTAGGGTGTTGCTAGCTGGTTGCTATGGTATTCTGAGTGGTTGCTAGGGTGTTGCTAGGTGGTTGCTAGGGTGTTCTGTGTGGTTGCTAGGGTGTTGCTAGGCGGTTGCTAGGGTGTTATGAGTGGTTGCTAGTGTGTTGCTAGGTGGTTGCTAGGGTATTCTGGGTGGTTGCTAGGGTGTTGCTAGGCAGTTGCTAGGGTATTCTGGGTGGTTGCTAGGGTGTTGCTAGGCAGTTGCTAGGGTGTTCTGGGTGGTTGCTATGGTGTTGCTAGGCGGTTGCTAGGGTGTTCTGAGTGGTTGCTAGGGTGTTGCTAGAGCGTTGCTAGGCGGTTGCTAGGGTGTTCTGGGTGGTTGCTAGGGTGTTGATAGGCGGTTGCTAGGGTGTTCTGAGTGGTTACTAGGGTGTTGCTAGGGTGTTGCTAGGCGGTTGCTGGGGTGTTCTGAGTGGTTGCTAGGGTGTTGCTAGGGCGTTGCTAGGTGGTTGCTAGGGTATTCTGGGTGGTTGCTAGGGTGTTGTTAGGTGGTTGCTAGGGTATTCTGGGTGGTTGCTATGGTGTTGCTAGGCGGTTGCTAGGGTGTTTTGGGTGGTTGCTAGGGTGTTTTAGGTGGTTGCTATGGTATTCTGGATGGTTGCTATGGTGTTACTAGGTGGTTGGTAGTGTTCACATTTGGTTACTATAGAGTTTTTATAATGTTCATGGCATGATTTAGCACTTAGCTAATCAATATTAGCATGTAGCTATTCACAGCTAGCATGTTTAGCATGTTGAAAGTCCTGTGTGCTAGGATGAGTCAAAAGACCCAACCCCCATCTCTATACGATGTTCTGATGCAGAGATGTAGGTCTTGCAAATTGGTTGCTAGGGTACTCTGTTTGGTTGCTAGGGAGTGGCTTGGCAGCTGCCAATGATGAAACTCCAAAGGCTGCTTGTCAGTATGAATGATATAAACCAACCCCCATCTCTATACGATGTTCTGATATAGAGATGTAGGTCTTGCAAAATGGTTGCTAGGGTACTCTGTTTGGTTGCTAGGGAGTGGCTTGGCAGCTGCCAATCATGAAACTCCAAAGGCTGCTTGTCAGTATGAATGATATAAACCAACTCCCGTGCCTCTGTGACATTCAGAATGGACGATATTCCTCTTTGGATTTTGGTTGCTAAGGTGCTCGACAATGGTTGCTAGGGCGTGGCTAGGAAGTGTTGAGGTGATTCAGGATTGGCTGTTTGCTGCCCCGAGTCAAACGAGACCACCCTCATGTTTCTATGACAATTCAGTCCAGAGATATCCCTTCGATCTCTTTCAATGGAAGTCTATGGAACTTGTTGCTAAGGAGCTCTAAATGGTTGCTAGGGCGTGGCTTGATAGCTTCACAATGATCCAAGGAGAATGATTGGCCGTCTGAGTAAAATGAGCCCGCCCCTTTGTCTCTACGACACTGTGATCCAGAGTTATGTTCAATATAAAAGCGGTTTCTATGGTGTAGGACGGCCCATTTCATGGGCCGTCCTACACCATAGTAAGTCAATGGGGCAACTTTGGGCAGCTCCTGCCCCACAAGGGTGCAACTTTTACCCCATTGTGTGGTATGTTCTTACAGAGCCTGTCAGCCTCTTCAAATGTGGCAAATTTCACGTTTCTGCGACATCCTCGTTCCGAGCTACGATTCGTCAAAGTTTGACGCAATGTTAAGTCTATGGGATTTTTCGGCCGGTTTTTCGCCCCTGGGGCGAACATCGTACCCCCGATCGCTTAGAAAAGTCATAGCACACCATTCCCGAACAGGCCGCACGTTTTGACACCTCATTCGTGGGTCTGTGACAAAAACTGCGGGAGGAGTAGCGCGTCAAAAAGTGGCCAGAAGAATAAGAATAAGAATAAGAATAAGAACTAGAATGTACATTTCCAGAAGAAAATGTGAAGTGGTGCTTGCAGTGGCAAAACTCGCCGCTCGGTTGCTAGAGTGTGGTACATTATTGCATACGAGCCAACAACCATGTCTGTACGATGTTCTGGTGCTGAGATATGGCTTATTCATGTGTTTGTATGGTTACTAGGGTACCCTATATGGTTGCTATGGTGTGCTTATACAGTTTATGAGATGATATTTAAAGACTAGTTGACAGTCTGAGTCAAAAAAGCCAAACTCCATGATTCTACTATTCTCTGGAGCTGAAATATGGCTTGGAAATGTAGTTTTACGGTTGCTAGGGTGCTGTAACTGGTTGCTATGGTGTGGCTATGAAGATTTTAGGACATTACTTATTAACTGCTTGATAGGCCGAGTCAAAAGAGCCCAACCCCAAGTCTCTATGACCTTCTGGTCAAAAGATATGATCTCACAAATTTTGTGCCAATGTTAAGTCTATGGGACTTTTTTCGTCCAATTTATCGCCCGCCGGACGAACATCGTACAACCGATCGCTTAGAAAAGACATAGCACACCTCTCCTCAATGAACCGGTCGATTTGATACCTCATTCATGGGTCTACGAGAAAACGTGCAGGAGGAGTAGCGTGCCGAAGTTTTGTCTAGGTGAATAGTAATCACAATACTAGAATGTACATTTCCAGAAGAAAATGTGAAGTGGTGCTTGCAGTGGCAAAACTCGCCGCTCGGTTTCTAGCGTGCGGTTAGCTAGTTTTTACGAAGATGCTAGCATGATTAGCATGTTGCTAACATGATGCTAGCAAAAAGTAGCATGTTGCAAACATGTTTTAGGTAGATGCTAGCATGATTAGCATATTGCTAGCATCATGCTAGCATGTTTAGCATGTTGCTAAAATGATGCTAGCATGGTTGCTAAGGTGTTACTAGGTGGTTGCTAGGGTATTATGGGTGGTTGCTAGGGCGTTGCTAGGCGGTTGCTAGGGTGTTCTGTGTGGTTGCTATGGTGTTGCTATGCGGTTGCTAAGGTATTCTGGGTGGTTGCTAAGGTATTTTGGGTGGTTGCTAGGCGGTTGCTAGGGTGTTCTGGGTGGTTGCTAGGGGGTTGCTATGGGGTTGCTAGGGTGTTTTGGGTGGTTGCTAGGGTGTTGCTAGGCGGTTGCTAGGGTGTTCTGAGTGGTTGCTAGGGTGTTGCTAGGCGGTTGCTAGGGTGTTTTGGGTGGTTGCTAGGGTGTTGCTAGGCGGTTGCTAGGGTGTTCTGGGTGGTTGCTAGGGTGTTGCTAGGCGGTTGCTAGGGTGTTCTGAGTGGTTGCTAGGGTGTTGCTAGGCGGTTGCTAGGGTGTTCTGAGTGGTTGCTAGGGTGTTGCTAGGTGGTTGCTAGGGTATTCTGGGTGGTTGCTAGGCGGTTGCTAGGGTGTTCTGGGTGGTTGCCAAGGTGTTTTGGGTGGTTGCTAGGCGGTTGCTAGGGTCTTCTGGGTGGTTGCTATGGTGTTGCTAGGCGGTTGCTAGGGCGTTCTGGGTGGTTGCTAGGGTGTTGCTAGGCGGTTGCTAGGGTGTTCTGAGTGGTTGTTAGGATGTTGCTAGGCGGTTGCTAGGGTGTTCTGGGTGGTTGCTAGGGCGTTGCTAGGCAGTTGCTAGGGTGTTGCTAGGGTAATCTGGGTGGTTGCTATGGTGTTACTAGGTGGTTGGTAGTTGTCAAAGATGGTTACTGTTGAGTTTGTAGCATTTTATTGGTATGATTTAGCACTTAGCTAATCAATATTAGCATGTAGCTATTCACTGCTAGCATGTGTAGCATGTAGCAAGTCCTGTTTGCTAGCATGAGTCAAAAGAGCCAACCCCCATCTCTATACGATGTTCTGATGCAGAGATATTGGTCTTGCAAAACGGTTGCTAGGGTACTGTGTTTGGTTGCTAGGGAGTGGCTTGGCAGCTGCCAATCATGAAGCTCCAAAGTCAATGTGAATGTATAAACCAACCCCCATCTCTATACGATGTTTTGATGCAGAGATATAGGTCTTGCAAAATGGTTGCTAGGGTACTCTGTTTGGTTGCTAGGGAGTGGCTTGGCAGCTGCCAATCATGAAACTCCAAAGGCTTCTTGTCAGTATGAATGATATAAACCAACTCCCACGCCTTTGTGACATTCAGAATGGAAGATATTCCTCTTTGGATTTTGGTTGCTAAGGTGCTTGATAATGGTTGCTAGGGAGGGGTTAGGATGTGTTGAGGTGATTCAGGATTGGCTGTTTGCTGCCCCGAGTCAAACGAGCCCACCCTCATGTTTCTATGACTCTTATATCCTGAGATATCCCTTTGATCTGTTTCAATGGAAGTCTATGGAACTTGTTGCTAAGGAGCTCTAAATGGTTGCTAGGGCGTGGCTTGATAGCTTCACAATGATCCTGAGAGACTGATTGGTTGTCTGAGTAAAATGAGCCCGCCCCTTTGTCTCTACGACACTGTGATCCAGAGTTATGTTCAATATAAAAGCGGTTTCTATGGTGTAGGACGGCCCATTTCATGGGCCGTCCTACACCATAGTAAGTCAATGGGGCAACTTTGGGCTGCTCCTGCCCCTCAGGGGTGCAACTTTTACCCCACTGGGTGGTATATTCTTACAGAGCCTGTCAGCCTCTTCAAATGTGGTAAATTACACGTTTCTGCGACATCCTCGTTCCGAGCTACGACTCGTCAAAGTTTGACGCAATGTTAAGTCTATGGGATTTTTCGGCCGGTTTTTCGCCCCTGGGGCGAACATCGTACCCCCGATCCCTTATAAAAGTCATAGCACACCATTCCCGAATAATCCGCACGATTTGACGCCTCATTCGTGGGTCTGTGACAAAAACTGCGGGAGGAGTAGCGCGTCAAAAAGTGGCCAGAAGAATAAGAATAAGAACTAGAATGTACATTTCCAGAAGAAAATGTGAAGTGGTGCTTGCAGTGGCAAAACTCGCCGCTCGGTTGCTAGGGTGCGGTTAGCTAGTTTTTACCAAGATGCTAGCATGATTAGCATGTTGCTAGTTTCATGCTAGCATGATTAGCATGTTGTTAGCATTATGCTAGCATTATTAGCATGTTGCTAGCATGATTAGCATGTTGCTAGCATGATGCTAGCATGATGCTAGCATGATTATCATGATGCTAGCATGATTAGCATGTTGCTAGCATGTTGCTAGCATGATGCTAGCATGATTAGCATGTTGCTAGCATCATGCTAGCATGATTAGCATGTTGTTAGCATCATGCTAGCATCATGCTAGCATGATTAGCATGTTGTTAGCATCATGCTACAAATATGCTAGCATGATTAGCATGTTGCTAGCATGATGCTAGCATGATTAGCATGTTGCTAGCATGATGCTAGCAAAAATAAGCATGTTGCAAACATGTTTTAGCTAGATGCTAGCATGATTAGCATATTGCTAGCATCATGCTAACATGTTTAGCATGTTGCTAGCATGTTGCTAGCATGGTTGCTAAGGTGTTATTAGGTGGTTGCTAGGGTATTATGGGTGGTTGCTAGGGCGTTGCTAGGCGGTTGCTAGGGTGTTCTGGGTGGTTGCTATGGTGTTGCTATGCGGTTGCTAGGGTATTCTGGGTGGTTGCTAGGCGGTTGCTAGGGTGTTCCTAGGGGGTTGCTAGGGTGTTCTGGTTGGTTGCTAGGGTGTTGCTAGGCGGTTGCTAGGGTGTTCTGGGTGGTTGCTAGGGTGTTGCTAGGCGGTTCTGGGTGGTTGCTATGTTGTTGCTATGCGGTTGCTAGGGTATTCTGGGTGGTTGCTAAGGTGTTTTGGGTGGTTGCTAGGCGGTTGCTAGGGTGTTCTGGGTGGTTGCTAGGGTGTTCTGAGTGGTTGCTAGGGTGTTGCTAGGTGGTTGCTAGGGTATTCTGGGTGGTTGCTAGGGTGTTGCTAGGTGGTTGCTAGGGTATTCTGGGTGGTTGCCAGGGTGTTGCTAGGCGGTTGCTAGGGTGTTCTGGGTGGTTGCTAGGGTGTTGCTAGGCGGTTGCTAGGGTATTCTAGGTGGTTGCTATGGTGTTGCTAGGCGGTTGCTAGGGTGTTTTGGGTGGTTGCTAGGGTGTTGCTAGGTGGTTGCTATGGTATTCTGGATGGTTGCTATGGTGTTACTAGGTGGTTGGTAGTGTTCACATTTGGTTACTATAGAGTTTTTATAATGTTCATGGCATGATTTAGCACTTAGCTAATCAATATTAGCATGTAGCTATTTACTGCTAGCATGTGTAGCATGTAGCAAGTCCTGTTTGCTAGCATGAGTCAAAAGAGCCAACCCCCATCTCTATACGATGTTCTGATGCAGAGATACTGGTCTTGCAAAACGGTTGCTAGGGTACTCTGTTTGGTTGCTAGGGAGTGGCTTGGCAGCTGCCAATCATGAAGCTCCAAAGTCAATGTGAATGTATAAACCAACCCCCATCTCTATACGATGTTTTGATGCAGAGATATAGGTCTTGCAAAATGGTTGCTAGGGTACTCTGTTTGGTTGCTAGGGAGTGGCTTGGCAGCTGCCAATCATGAAACTCCAAAGGCTGCTTGTCAGTATAAATGATATAAACCAACTCCCATGCCTCTGTGACATTCAGAATGGAAGATGTCCCTGTTTGGATTTTGGTTGCTAAGGTGCTCGACAATGGTTGCTAGGGCGTGGCCAGTAAGTGTTGAGGTGATTCAGGATTGGCTGTTTGCTGCCCCGAGTCAAACGAGCCCACCCTCATGTTTCTATGACTCTTATATTCTGAGATATCCCTTTGATCTGTTTCAATGGAAGTCTATGGAACTTGTTGCTAAGGAGCTCTAAATGGTTGCTAGGGCGTGGCTAGATAGCTTCACAATGATCCTGAGAGACTGATTGGCCGTCTGAGTAAAATGAGCCCGCCCCTTTGTCTCTACGACACTGTGATCCAGAGTTATGTTCAATATAAAAGCGGTTTCTATGGTGTAGGACGGCCCATTTCATGGGCCGTCCTACACCATAGTAAGTCAATGGGGCAACTTTGGGCAGCTCCTGCCCCACAGGGGTGCAACTTTTACCCCATTGTGTGGTATGTTCTTACAGAGCCTGTCAGCCTCTTCAAATGTGGTAAATTACACGTTTCTGCGACATCCTCGTTCCGAGCTACGACTCGTCAAAGTTTGACGCAATGTTAAGTCTATGGGATTTTTCGGCCGGTTTTTCGCCCCTGGGGCGAACATCGTACCCCCGATCGCTTATAAAAGTCATAGCACACCATTCCCGAACAGGCCGCACGTTTTGACACCTCATTCATGGGTCTGTGACAAAAACTGCGGGAGGAGTAGCGCGTCAAAAAGTGGCCAGAAGAATAAGAAGAAGAAGAAGAATAAGAAGAATAAGAATAATAAGTATGCACAATAACACTAGTGTTGCTTTGCCATAGGCAAGCACCACTAACTAGAATGTACATTTCCAGAAGAAAATGTGAAGTGGTGCTTGCAGTGGCAAAACTCGCCGCTCGGTTGCTAGAGTGTGGTACATTATTGCATACGAGCCAACAACCATGTCTGTACGATGCTCTGGTGCTGAGATATGGCTTATTCATGTGTTTGTATGGTTACTAGGGTACTCTATATGGTTGCTATGGTGTGCTTATACAGTTTATGAGATGATATTTAAAGACTAGTTGACAGTCTAAGTCAAAAAAGCCAAACTCCATGTTTCTACTATTTTCTGGAGCTGAATTATAGATTGTAAATGTTGTTTTATGGTTGCTAGGGTGGCATAAGTGGTTGCTAGGGCGTGGCCATGAAGTTGTTATGCCCCTACTTATTGGCTGCTTGATAGGCCGAGTCAAAAGAGCCCAATCTCAAGTCTCTGTGACCTTGTAGTCAAAAGATATGATTTCACAAATGTTGTGCCAATGTTAAGTCTATGGGAATTTTTTCGTACGATTTATCGGCTGCTGAACGAACATCGTACAACCGATCACTTAGAAAAGTCATAGCACACCTCTCCTCAATGAGCCGGTCGATTTGAGACCTCATTCATGGGTCTACGACAAAAAATGCGGGAGGAGTAGCGTGCCGAAGTTTTGTCTTGGTGAATAGTAATCACAATACTAGAATGTACATTTCCAGAAGAAAATGTGAAGTGGTGCTTGCAGTGGCAAAACTCGCCGCTCGGTTGCTAGGATGTTCTGGGGAGTTGCTATGGTGTTGCTAGGCGGTTGCTAGGGTATTCTGGGTGGTTGCTAGGGTGTTGCTAGGCGTTGCTAGGGTGTTCTGGGTGGTTGCTAGGGTGTTGCTAGGCAGTTGCTAGGGTGTTCTAGTTAGTTGCTATGGTGTTGCTAGGCAGTTGCTAGGGTATTCTGGGTGGTTGCTATGGTGTTGCTAGGCGGTTGCTAGGGTGTTCTGGGTGGTTGCTAGGGTGTTGCTAGGGTATTCTGGGTGGTTGCTATGGTGTTGCTAGGCGGTTGCTAGGGTGTTCTGGGTAGTTGCTAGGCAGTTGCTAGGGTATTCTGGATGGTTGCTACGGTGTTGCTAGGGTATTCAGGGTGGTTGCTAGGCGGTTGCTAGGGTGTTGCTGGGCGGTTGCTAGGTTATTCTGGGTGGTTGCTATGGTGTTGCTAGACGGTTGCTAGGGTTTTCTGGGTGGTTGCTAGGGTGTTGCTAGGCGGTTGCTAGGGTATTCTGGGTGGTTGCTATGGTGTTGCTAGGGTATTCTGGGTGGTTGCTAGGTGGTTGCTAGGGTGTTCTGGGTGGTTGCTAGGGTGTTGCTAGGCGGTTGCTAGGGTGTTCTGATTGGTTGCTAGGGCGTTGCTAGGCGGTTGCTAGGTTAATCTGGGTGGTTGCTAGGGTGTTGCTAGGTGGTTGCTAGGGTATCCTGGGTGGTTGCTAGGCGGTTGCTATGGTGTTCTGGGTGGTTGCTAGGGCGTTGATAGGCAGTTGCTAGGCTGTTCTGGGTGGTTGCTAGGGTGTTGCTACGGTAATTTGGGTGGTTGCTATGGTGTTACTAGGTGGTTGGTAGTTGTCAAAGATGGTTACTGTTGAGTTTGTAGCATTTTATTGGCATGATTTAGCACTTAGCTAATCAATATTAGCATGTAGCTATTCACTGCTAGCATGTGTAGCATGTAGCAAGTCCTGTTTGCTAGCATGAGTCAAAAGAGCCAACCCCCATCTCTATACGATGTTCTGATGCAGAGATATTGGTCTTGCAAAACGGTTGCTAGGGTACTCTGTTTGGTTGCTAGGGAGTGGCTTGGCAGCTGCCAATCATGAAGCTCCAAAGTCAATGTGAATGTATAAACCAACCCCCATCTCTATACGATGTTCTGATGCAGAGATATTGGTCTTGCAAAATGGTTGCTAGGGTACTCTGTTTGGTTGCTAGGGAGTGGCTTGGCAGCTGCCAATCATGAAACTCCAAAGGCTGCTTGTCAGTATGAATGATATAAACCAACTCCCATGCCTCTGTGACATTCAGAATGGACGATATTCCTCTTTGGATTTTGGTTGCTAAGGTGCTTGACAATGGTTGCTAGGGCGTGGCTAGGAAGTGTTGAGGTGATTCATGATTGGCTGTTTGCTGCCCCGAGTCAAACGAGACCACCCTCATGTTTCTATGACAATTCAGTCCAGAGATATCCCTTCGATCTCTTTCAATGGAAGTCTATGGGAGTTGTTGCTAAGGTGCTCTAAATGGTTGCTAGGGCGTGGCTTGATAGCTTCACAATGATCCTGAGAGACTGATTGGTTGTCTGAGTAAAATGAGCCCGCCCCCTTGTCTCTATGACACTGTGATCCACAGCTATGTTCAATACAAAATCCCTATGCAATTTACCATAGTAGGAAAAACACATGCATTTCATGGGCCGTCCTACACCTTAGTAAGTCAATGGGGCAACTTTGGGCCCCTCCTGCCCCCCAGGGGTGCAACTTTTACCCCATTGTGTGGTATGTTCTTACAGAGCCTGTCAGCCTCTTCAAATGTGGTAAATTACAAGTTTCTGCGACATCCTTGTTCCGACCTACGACTCGTCAAAGTTTGACGCAATGTTAAGTCTATGGGATTTTTCGGCCGGTTTTTCGCCCCTGGGGCGAACATCGTACCCCCGATCGCTTATAAAAGTCATAGCACACCATTCCCGAACAGGCCGCACGTTTTGACGCCTCATTCGTGGGTCTGTGACAAAAACTGCGGGAGGAGTAGCGCGTCAAAAGTGGCCAGAAGAATAAGAATAAGAATAATAAGTATGTGAGATAACAATAGTGTTGCTTCGCCATAGGCAAGCACCACTAACTAGAATGTACATTTCCAGAAGAAAATGTGAAATGGTGCTTGCAGTGGCAAAACTCGCCGCTCGGTTGCTAGAGTGTTGTACATGATTGCATACGAGCCAACAACCAAATCTGTACGATATTGTGGAGCTGAGATATGGCTTATACATGTGTTTGTATGGTTACTAGGGTACCCTATATGGTTGCTATGGTGTGCTTATACAGATAATAAGATGATATTTAAAGACTAGTTGACAGTCTGAGTCAAAAAAGGCAAACTCCATGTTTCTTCTATTTTCTGGAGCTGAGATATGGCTTGAATATGTTGTTTTATGGTTGCTAGGCTGCCCTAAGTGGTTGTTAGGGCACGAAAATGAAGTTATTATGTCACTACTTATTGGCTGCTTGATAGGCTGAGTCAAAAGAGCCCAACCCCAAGTCTCTATGACCTTCTGGTGAAAAGATATGATATAACAAATTTTGTGCCAATGTTAAGTCTATGGGACATTTTTCGGCCGATTTATCGCCCGCCGTACGAACATCGTACAACCGATCGCTTAGAAAAGACATAGCACACCTCTCCTCAATGAACCTGTCGATTTGACACCTCACTCATGGGTCTACGACAAAAGGTGCGGGAGGAGTAGCGTGCCGAAATTTTGTCTCGGTGAATAGTAGTCACAATACTAGAATGTACATTTCCAGAAGAAAATGTGAAGTGGTGCTTGCAGTGGCAAAACTCGCCGCTCGGTTGCTAGAGTGTGGTACATGATTGCATACGAGCCAACAACCATGTCTGTACGATGTTCTGGTGCTGAGATATGGCTTATTCATGTGTTCAGGTGGTTACTAGGGTACCCTATATGGTTGCTATGGTGTGCTTATACAGTTTATAAGATGATATTTAAAGACTAGTTGACAGTCTGAGTCAAAAAAGCCAAACTCCATGTTTCTTCTATTTTATGGAGCTGAGATATGGCTTGAATATGTTGTTTTATGGTTGCTAGGATGCCCTAAGTGGTTGCTAGGGCGCGAATATGAAGTTATTATGTCACTACTTATTGGCTGCTTGATAGGGCGAGTCAAAAGAGCCCAACCCCAAGTCTCTATGACCTTCTGGTCAAAAGATATGATCTCACAAATTTTGTGCCAATGTTAAGTCTATGGGACTTTTTCGCGAAATTTTTTCGCCCGCCGGACGATCATCGTACAACCGATCGCTTAAAAAAGACATAGCACACCTCTCTTCAATGAACCGGTCGATTTGACACCTCATTCATGGGTCTAGGACAAAAGGTGCGGGAGGAGTAGCGTGCCGAAGTTTTGTGTAGGTGAATAGTAATCACAATACTAGAATGTACATTTCCAGAAGAAAATGTGAAGTGGTGCTTGCAGTGGCAAAACTCGCCGCTCGGTTGCTAGGTTTTTGTACATGATTGCATACGAGCCAATAACCATGTCTGTACGATATTGTGGAGCTGAGATATGGCTTATACATGTGTTTGTATGGTTACTAGGGTACCCTATATGGTTGCTATGGTGTGCTTATACAGTTTATGAGATGATATTTAAAGAGCAGTTGACAGTCTGAGTCAAAAAAGCCAAACTCCATGTTTCTACCATTTTCTGTAGCTGAAAAATGACTTAGAAATGTAGTTTTATGGTTGCTAGGGTGGCATAAGTGGTTGCTAGGGCGTGGCCATGAAGTTGTTATGTCCCTACTTATTGGCTGCTTCATAAGCCGAGTCAAAAGAGCCCAACCCCAAGTCTCTATGACCTTCTAGTCAAAAGATATGATCTCACAAATTTTGTGCCAATGTTAAGTCTATGGGACTTTTTTACCCAATGATTTGCCCCTGGGGCGAACACCGTACCCCTGATCGCTAAGAAAAATCATACCACACCTCTCCTCAATAATCCGCACAATTTGACGCCTCAATCAGGGGTGTGTGATGTCGGCGTGTATTTTTTAACAGATAATTACTGTGGAGTTTTTATTTTGAGTTTTTATAGAGTTTTATAGAGTTTTTATAGAGTTATTTAGTATGGCACGAGGCCTGCGGCCTCGTGCCTATCACCCACGGTTGCTAGGGTGCTGTAACTGGTTGCTATGGTGTGGCTTTGAAGATTTAGGGCCATTACTTATTGGCTGCTTGATAAAATAAATCCTCTGAGGGAGAGAGAGAGGGCCTGACAGCAGGGCTGTCAGGCCCTTTTCTGTGGGTGTGTGTGAAAGTGACAGTTGAGATTTAAATTTCTGAAAATTCCGCAATGTTAAGTCAATGGGATTTTTTTGGCCGCTTTTTCGTCCGCTGTGCGAACATCGTACACCCGATCTCTTAGAAAAGTCATAGCACACCTCTCCTAAATGAGCCGGTCGATTTGACGCCTCACTCATGGGTCTGTGACAAAAACTGCGGGAGGAGTAGCGCGCCAAACTTTGTCCAGAATAATAATAATAATAAAAAAAATTAGAATAAGAATAATAAGTATGCACAATAACACTAGTGTTGCTTTGCCATAGGCAAGCACCACTAATAATAAGTATGTGAGATAACAATAGTGTTGCTTCGCCATAGGCAAGCACCACTAATAAGTATGTGAGATAACAATAGTGTTGCTTCGCCATAGGCAAGCACCACTAACTAGAATGTACATTTCCAGAAGAAAATGTGAAGTGGTGCTTGCAGTGGCAAAACTCGCCGCTCGGTTGCTAGGGTGCGGTTAGCTAGTTTTTACCAAGATGCTAGCATGATTAGCATGTTGGTAGTATCATGCTAGCATGATTAGCATGTTGTTAGCATTATGCTAGCATTATTAGCATGTTGCTAGCATGATTAGCATGTTGCTAGCATGATGCTAGCATGATGCTAGCATGATTAGCATGATGCTAGCATGATTAGCATGTTGGTAGCATGATGCTAGCATGATTAGCATGTTGCTAGCATCATGCTAGCAACATGCTAATCATGCTAGCATCATGCTACCAACATGCTAGCATGATTAGCATGTTGCTAGCATGATGCTAGCATGATTAGCATGTTGCTAGCATGATGCTAGCAAAAATAAGCATGTTGCAAACATGTTTTAGCTAGATGCTAGCATGATTAGCATATTGCTAGCATCATGCTAGCATGTTTAGCATGTTGCTAGCATGTTGCTAGCATGGTTGCTAAGGTGTTACTAGTTGGTTGCTAGGGTATTATGGGTGGTTGCTATGGCGTTGCTAGGCGGTTGCTAGGGTGTTCTGGGTGGTTGCTATGGTGTTGCTATGCGGTTGCTAGGGTATTCTGGGTGGTTGCTAGGCGGTTGCTAGGGTGTTCTGGGTGGTTGCTAGGGGGTTGCTAGGGTGTTCTGGTTGGTTGCTAGGGTGTTGCTAGGCGGTTGCTAGGGTGTTCTGGGTGGTTGCTAGGGTGTTGCTAGGCGGTTGCTAGGACAAAAGGACAAAAGGACAAAAGGTGTCTAGGACAAAAGGTGCGGGAGGAGTAGCGTGCCGAAGTTTTGTGTAGGTGAATAGTAATCACAATACTAGAATGTACATTTCCAGAAGAAAATGTGAAGTGGTGCTTGCAGTGGCAAAACTCGCCGCTCGGTTGCTAGGTTTTTGTACATGATTGCATACGAGCCAATAACCATGTCTGTACGATATTGTGGAGCTGAGATATGGCTTATACATGTGTTTGTATGGTTACTAGGGTACCCTATATGGTTGCTATGGTGTGCTTATACAGTTTATGAGATGATATTTAAAGAGCAGTTGACAGTCTGAGTCAAAAAAGCCAAACTCCATGTTTCTACCATTTTCTGTAGCTGAAAAATGACTTAGAAATGTAGTTTTATGGTTGCTAGGGTGGCATAAGTGGTTGCTAGGGCGTGGCCATGAAGTTGTTATGTCCCTACTTATTGGCTGCTTCATAAGCCGAGTCAAAAGAGCCCAACCCCAAGTCTCTATGACCTTCTAGTCAAAAGATATGATCTCACAAATTTTGTGCCAATGTTAAGTCTATGGGACTTTTTTACCCAATGATTTGCCCCTGGGGCGAACACCGTACCCCTGATCGCTAAGAAAAATCATACCACACCTCTCCTCAATAATCCGCACAATTTGACGCCTCAATCAGGGGTGTGTGATGTCGGCGTGTATTTTTTAACAGATAATTACTGTGGAGTTTTTATTTTGAGTTTTTATAGAGTTTTATAGAGTTTTTATAGAGTTATTTAGTATGGCACGAGGCCTGCGGCCTCGTGCCTATCACCCACGGTTGCTAGGGTGCTGTAACTGGTTGCTATGGTGTGGCTTTGAAGATTTAGGGCCATTACTTATTGGCTGCTTGATAAAATAAATCCTCTGAGGGAGAGAGAGAGGGCCTGACAGCAGGGCTGTCAGGCCCTTTTCTGTGGGTGTGTGTGAAAGTGACAGTTGAGATTTAAATTTCTGAAAATTCCGCAATGTTAAGTCAATGGGATTTTTTTGGCCGCTTTTTCGTCCGCTGTGCGAACATCGTACACCCGATCTCTTAGAAAAGTCATAGCACACCTCTCCTAAATGAGCCGGTCGATTTGACGCCTCACTCATGGGTCTGTGACAAAAACTGCGGGAGGAGTAGCGCGCCAAACTTTGTCCAGAATAATAATAATAATAAAAAAAATTAGAATAAGAATAATAAGTATGCACAATAACACTAGTGTTGCTTTGCCATAGGCAAGCACCACTAATAAGAATAAGAACTAGAATGTACATTTCCAGAAGAAAATGTGAAGTGGTGCTTGCAGTGGCAAAACTCGCCGCTCGGTTGCTAGGGTGCGGTTAGCTAGTTTTTACCAAGATGCTAGCATGATTAGCATATTGCTAGCATCATGCTAGCATGATTAGCATGATGCTAGCATTGTTGCTAAGGTGTTACAAGGTGGTTGCTAGGGTATTATGGGTGGTTGCTAGGGCGTTGCTAGGCGGTTGCTAGGGTGTTCTGGGTGGTTGCTATGGTGTTGCTAGGCGGTTGCTAGGGTGCTCTGGGTGGTTGCTAGGGTGTTGCTAGGCGGTTGCTAGGGTGTTCTGAGTGGTTGCTAGGGTGTTGCTAGGTGGTTGCTAGGGTGTTGCTAGGTGGTTGCTAGGGTGTTGCTAGGCGGTTGCTAGGGTGTTCTGAGTGGTTGCTAGGGTGTTGCTAGGTGGTTGCTAGGGTATTCTGGGTGGTTGCTAGGGTGTTGCTAGGCGGTTGCTAGGGTATTCTGGGTGGTTGCTATGGTGTTGCTAGGCGGTTGATAGGGTGTTCTGGGTGGTTGCTAGGGTGTTGCTAGGTGGTTGCTAGGGTGTACTGAGTGGTTGCTAGGGTGTTGCTAGGTGGTTGCTAGGGTATTCTGGGTGGTTGCTAGGGTATTCTGGGTGGTTGCTAGGGTGCGGTTAGCTAGTTTTTACCAAGATGCTAGCATGATTAGCATATTGCTAGCATCATGCTAGCATGATTAGCATGATGCTAGCATTGTTGCTAAGGTGTTACAAGGTGGTTGCTAGGGTATTATGGGTGGTTGCTAGGGCGTTGCTAGGCGGTTGCTAGGGTGTTCTGGGTGGTTGCTATGGTGTTGCTAGGCGGTTGCTAGGGTGCTCTGGGTGGTTGCTAGGGTGTTGCTAGGCGGTTGCTAGGGTGTTCTGAGTGGTTGCTAGGGTGTTGCTAGGTGGTTGCTAGGGTGTTGCTAGGTGGTTGCTAGGGTGTTGCTAGGCGGTTGCTAGGGTGTTCTGAGTGGTTGCTAGGGTGTTGCTAGGTGGTTGCTAGGGTATTCTGGGTGGTTGCTAGGGTGTTGCTAGGTGGTTGCTAGGGTATTCTGGGTGGTTGCTATGGTGTTGCTAGGCGGTTGATAGGGTGTTCTGGGTGGTTGCTAGGGTGTTGCTAGGTGGTTGCTAGGGTGTACTGAGTGGTTGCTAGGGTGTTGCTAGGTGGTTGCTAGGGTATTCTGGGTGGTTGCTAGGGTGTTGCTAGGCGGTTGCTAGGGTATTCTGGGTGGTTGCTATGGTGTTGCTAAGCGGTTGCTAGGGTGTTTTAGGTGGTTGCTATGGTATTCTGGATGGTTGCTATGGTGTTACTATGTGGTTGGTAGTGTTCACATTTGGTCACTATAGAGTTTTTATAATGTTCATGGCATGATTTAGCACTTAGCTAATCAATATTAGCATGTAGCTATTCACTGCTAGCATGTGTAGCATGTAGCAAGTCCTGTTTGCTAGCATGAGTCAAAAGAGCCAACCCCCATCTCTATACGATGTTCTGATGCAGAGATATCGGTCTTGCAAAACGGTTGCTAGGGTACTCTGTTTGGTTGCTAGGGAGTGGCTTGACAGCTGCCAATCATGAAGCTCCAAAGTCAATGTGAATGTATAAACCAACCCCCATCTATATACGATGTTTTGATGCAGAGATATAGGTCTTGCAAAATGGTTGCTAGGGTACTCTGTTTGGTTGCTAGGGAATGGCTTGGCAGCTGCCAATCATGAAACTCCGAAGGCTTCTTGTCAGTATGAATGATATAAACCAACTCCCATGCCTTTGTGACATTCAGAATGGAAGATATCCCTCATTGGATTTTGGTTGCTAAGGTGCTTGACAATGGTTGCTAGGGAGGGGTTAGGATGTGTTGAGGTGATTCATGATTGGCTGTTTGCTGCCCCGAGTCAAACGAGCCCACCCTCACGTTTCTATGACTCTTATATCCTGAGATATCCCTTTGATCTGTTTCAATGGAAGTCTATGGAACTTGTTGCTAAGGAGCTCTAAATGGTTGCTAGGGCGTGGCTTGATAGCTTCACAATGATCCTGAGAGACTGATTGGCCGTCTGAGTAAAATGAGCCCGCCCCTTTGTCTCTACGACACTGTGATCCAGAGTTATGTTCAATATAAAAGCGGTTTCTATGGTGTAGGACGGCCCATTTCATGGGCCGTCCTACACCATAGTAAGTCAATGGGGCAACTTTGGGCAGCTCCTGCCCCACAGGGGTGCAACTTTTACCCCATTGTGTGGTATATTCTTACAGAGTCTGTCAGCCTCTTCAAATGTGGTAAATTACACGTTTCTGCGACATCCTCGTTCCGAGCTACGACTCGTCAAAGTTTGACGCAATGTTAAGTCTATGGGATTTTTCGGCCGGTTTTTCGCCCCTGGGGCGAACATCGTACCCCCGATCCCTTAGAAAAGTCATAGCACACCATTCCCGAACAGGCCGCACGTTTTGACACCTCATTCGTGGGTCTGTGACAAAAACTGCGGGAGGAGTAGCGCGTCAAAAAGTGGCCAGAAGAATAAGAATAAGAATAAGAAGAATAAGAATAATAAGTATGTGAGATAACAATAGTGTTGCTTCGCCATAGGCAAGCACCACTAACTAGAATGTACATTTCCAGAAGAAAATGTGAAGTGGTGCTTGCAGTGGCAAAACTCGCCGCTCGGTTGCTAGGGTGCGGTTACCTAGTTTTTACCAAGATGCTAGCATGATTAGCATGTTGCTAGTATCATGCTAGCATGATTAGCATGTTGTTAGCATTATGCTAGCATTATTAGCATGTTGCTAGCATGATGCTAGCATGATTAGCATGTTGCTAGCATGATTAGCATGTTGCTAGCATGATTAGCATTTGCTAGCAACATGCTAGCATGATTAGCATGTTGTTAGCATCATGCTACCAACATACTAGCATGATTAGAATGTTGCTAGCATGATGCTAGCAAAAATAAGCATGTTGCAAACATGTTTTAGGTAGATGCTAGCATGATTAGCATATTGCTAGCATCATGCTAGCATGTTTAGCATGTTGCTAAAATGATGCTAGCATGGTTGCTAAGGTGTTACTAGGTGGTTGCTAGGGTATTATGGGTGGTTGCTAGGGCGTTGCTAGGCGGTTGCTAGCGTGTTCTGTGTGGTTGCTATGGTGTTGCTATGCGGTTGCTAAGATATTCTGGGTGGTTGCTAAGGTGTTTTGGGTGGTTGCTAGGCGGTTGCTAGGGTGTTCTGGGTGGTTGCTAGGGTGTTGCTATGGGGTTGCTAGGGTGTTTTGGGTGGTTGCTAGGGTGTTGCTAGGCGGTTGCTAGGGTGTTCTGAGTGGTTGCTAGGGTGTTGCTAGGCGGTTGCTAGGGTGTTCTGGGTGGTTGCTAGGGTGTTGCTAGGCGGTTGCTAGGGTGTTCTGGTTGGTTGCTAGGTTGTTGCTAGGCGGTTGCTAGGGTGTTCTGAGTGGTTGCTAGGGTGTTGCTAGGTGGTTGCTAGGGTATTCTGGGTGGTTGCTAGGGTGTTGCTAGGCGGTTGCTAGGGTGTTGCTAGGCGGTTGCTAGGGTGTTCTGTATGGTTGCCAAGGTGTTTTGGGTGGTTGCTAGGCGGTTGCTAGGGTCTTCTGGGTGGTTGCTATGGTGTTGCTAGGTGGTTGCTAGGGCGTTCTGGGTGGTTGCTAGGGTGTTGCTAGGCGGTTGCTAGGGTGTTCTGTGTGGTTGCTAGGGTGTTGCTAGGCGGTTGCTAGGGTGTTCTGTGTGGTTGCTAGGGTGTTGCTAGGCGGTTGCTGGGGTGTTATGAGTGGTTGCTAGTGTGTTGCTAGGTGGTTGCTAGGGTATTCTCGGTGGTTGCTAGGGTGTTGCTAGGCGGTTGCTAGGGTGTTCTGGGTGGTTGCTAGGCGGTTGCTAGGGTCTTTTGGGTGGTTGCTAGGGTGTTGCTAGGCGGTTGCTAGGGTGTTCTGGGTGGTTGCTAGGGTGTTGCTAGTTGGTTGCTAGGGTGTTCTGAGTGGTTGCTAGGCTGTTGCTAGGTGGTTGCTAGGGTGTTCTGGGTGGTTGCTACGGTGTTGCTAGGCGGTTGCTAGGGTGTTTTGGGTGGTTGCTAGGGTGTTGCTAGGCGGTTGCTAGGGTGTTCTGGGTGGTTGCTAGGCGGTTGCTAGGGTTTTCTGGGTGGTTGCTAGGGTGTTGCTAGGCGGTTGCTAGGGTGTTCTGAGTGGTTGCTAGGGTGTTGCTAGGTGGTTGCTAGGGTATTCTGGGTGGTTGCTAGGGTGTTGCTAGGGTAATCTGGGTGGTTGGTATGGTGTTACTAGGTGGTTGTTAGTTGTCAAAGATGGTTACAATTGAGTTTTTAGCATTTTATTGGCATGATTTAGCACTTAGCTAATCAATATTAGCATGTAGCTATTCACTGTTAGCATGTGTAGCATGTAGCAAGTCCTGTTTGCTAGCATGAGTCAAAAGAGCCAACCCCCATCTCTATACGATGTTCTGATGCAGAGATATCGGTCTTGCAAAACGGTTGCTAGGGTACTCTGTTTGGTTGCTAGGGAGTGGCTTGGCAGCTGCCAATCATAAAGCTCCAAAGTCAATGTGAATGTATAAACCAACCCCCCTCTATATACGATGTTTTGATGCAGAGATATAGGTCTTGCAAAATGGTTGCTAGGGTACTCTGTTTGGTTGCTAGGGAGTGGCTTGGCAGCTGCCAATCATGAAACTCCGAAGGCTTCTTGTCAGTATGAATGATATAAACCAACTCCCACGCCTTTGTGACATTCAGAATGGAAGATATTCCTCATTGGATTTTGGTTGCTAAGGTGCTTGACAATGGTTGCTAGGGAGGGGTTAGGATGTGTTGAGGTGATTCAGGATTGGCTGTTTACTGCCCCGAGTCAAACGAGCCCACCCTCACGTTTCTATGACTCTTATATCCTGAGATATCCCTTTGATCTGTTTCAATGGAAGTCTATGGAACTTGTTGCTAAGGAGCTCTAAATGGTTGCTAGGGCGTGGCTTGATAGCTTCACAATGATCCTGAGAGACTGATTGGTCGTCTGAGTAAAATGAGCCCGCCCCTTTGTCTCTACGACACTGTGATCCAGAGTTATGTTCAATACAAGAGCGGTTTCTATGGTGTAGGACGGCCCATTTCATGGGCCGTCCTACACCATAGTAAGTCAATGGGGCAACTTTGGGCCGCTACTGCCCCCCAGGGGTGCAACTTTTACCCCATTGTGTGGTATGTTCTTACAGAGCCTGTCAGCCTCTTCAAATGTGGTAAATTACACGTTTCTGCGACATCCTCGTTCCGAGCTACGACTCGTCAAAGTTTGACGCAATGTTAAGTCTATGGGATTTTTCGGCCGGTTTTTCGCCCCTGGGGCGAACATCGTACCCCCGATCCCTTATAAAAGTCATAGCACACCATTCCCGAACAGGCCGCACGTTTTGACACCTCATTCGTGGGTCTGTGACAAAAACTGCGGGAGGAGTAGCGCGTCAAAAAGTGGCCAGAAGAATAAGAATAAGAATAAGAAGAATAAGAATAATAAGTATGTGAGATAACAATAGTGTTGCTTCGCCATAGGCAAGCACCACTAATAAGTATGCACAATAACACTAGTGTTGCTTTGCCATAGGCAAGCACCACTAACTAGAATGTACATTTCCAGAAGAAAATGTGAAGTGGTGCTTGCAGTGGCAAAATTCGCAGCTCGGTTGCTAGAGTGTGGCACATGATTGCATACGAGACAACAAACACGTCTGTACGATGTTCTGGTTCTGAGATATGGCTTATTCATGTGTTTGTAGGGTTACTAGGGTACCCTATATGGTTGCTATGGTGGGCTTATACAGTTTATTAGATGATATTAGAAGACTAGTTGACAGTGTGAGTCAAAAAAGCCGAACTCCACGTCTCTACGATTATCTGGAGCTGAAATATAGCTTGTAAATGTTGTTTTATGGTTGCTAGGGTGGCATAAGTGGTTGCTAGGGCGTGGCCATGAAGTTGTTATGCCCCTACTTATTGGCTGCTTGATAGGCCGAGTCAAAAGATCCCAACCCCAAGTCTCTATGACCTTCTATTCAAAAGATATGATCTCACAAATGTTGTGCCAATGTTAAGTCTATGGGAATTTTTTCGTCCGATTTATCACCCGCTGAACGAACATCGTACAACCGATCACTTAGAAAAGTCATAGCACACCTCTCCTCAATGAGCCGGTCGATTTGACACTTCATTCATGGGTCTACGACAAAAAATGCGGGAGGAGTAGCGTGCCGAAGTTTTGTCTAGGTGAATAGTAATCACAATACTAGAATGTACATTTCCAGAAGAAAATGTGAAGTGGTGCTTGCAGTGGCAAAACTCGCCGCTCGGTTGCTAGAGTGTGGCACATTATTGCAAACGAGCCAACAACCATGTCTGTACGATGTTCTGGTGCTGAGATATGGCTTATTCGTGTGTTCAGGTGGTTACTAGGGTACTCTAAATGGTTGCTATGGTGTGCTTATACAGTTTATGAGATGATATTTAAAGACTAGTTGACAGTCTGAGTCAAAAAAGCCAAACTCCATGTTTCTACCATTTTCTGGAGCTGAAAAATGACTTAGAAATGTAGTTTTATGGTTGCTAGGGTGGCATAAGTGGTTGCTAGGGCGTGGCCATGAAGTTGTTATGTCCCTACTTATTGGCTGCTTCATAAGCCGAGTCAAAAGAGCCCAACCCCAAGTCTCTATGACCTTCTAGTCAAAAGATATGATCTCACAAATTTTGTGCCAATGTTAAGTCTATGGGACTTTTTTACCCAATGATTTGCCCCTGGGGCGAACACCGTACCCCTGATCGCTAAGAAAAATCATACCACACCTCTCCTCAATAATCCGCACAATTTGACGCCTCAATCAGGGGTGTGTGATGTCGGCGTGTATTTTTTAACAGATAATTACTGTGGAGTTTTTATTTGGAGTTTTTATAGAGTTTTATAGAGTTATTTAGTATGGCACGAGGCCTGCGGCCTCGTGCCTATCACCCACGGTTGCTAGGGTGCTGTAACTGGTTGCTATGGTGTGGCTTTGAAGATTTAGGGCCATTACTTATTGGCTGCTTGATAAAATAAATCCTCTGAGGGAGAGAGAGAGGGCCTGACAGCAGGGCTGTCAGGCCCTTTTCTGTGGGTGTGTGTGAAAATGACAGTTGAGATTTAAATTTCTGAAAATTCCGCAATGTTAAGTCAATGGGATTTTTTTGGCCGCTTTTTCGTCCGCTGTGCGAACATCGTACACCCGATCTCTTAGAAAAGTCATAGCACACCATTCCCGAACAGGCCGCACGTTTTGACACCTCACTCATGGGTCTGTGACAAAAACTGCGGGAGGAGTAGCGCGTCAAAAAGTGGCCAGAAGAATAAGAAGAATAAGAATAAGAATAAGAATAATAAGTATGCACAATAACACTAGTGTTGCTTTGCCATAGGCAAGCACCACTAACTAGAATGTACATTTCCAGAAGAAAATGTGAAGTGGTGCTTGCAGTGGCAAAACTCGCCGCTCGGTTGCTAGGGTGTTGTACATGATTGCATACGAGCCAACAACCATGTCTGTACGATATTGTGGAGCTGAGATATGGCTTATACATGTGTTTGTATGGTTACTAGGGTACCCTATATGGTTGCTATGGTGTGCTTATACAGTTTATAAGATGATATTTAAAGACTAGTTGACAGTCTGAAGTCAAAAAAGACAAACTCCATTTTTCTGCTATTTTCTAGAAAGGAGATATGGCTTGAATATGTTGTTTTATGGTTGCTAGGCTGCCCTAAGTGGTTGTTAAGGCGCGAATATGAAGTTATTATGTCACTACTTATTGGCTGCTTGATAGGCTGAGTCAAAAGAGCCCAACCCCAAGTCTCTATGACCTTCTGGTGAAAAGATATGATATAACAAATTTTGTGCCAATGTTAAGTCTATGGGACATTTTTCGGCCGATTTATCGCCCGCCGGACGAACATCGTACAACCGATCGCTTAGAAAAGACATAGCACACCTCTCCTCAATGAACCGGTCGATTTGACACCTCATTCATGGGTCTACAACAAAAAATGCGGGAGGAGTAGCGTGCCGAAGTTTTGTCTAGGTGAATAGTAATCACAATACTAGAATGTACATTTCCAGAAGAAAATGTGAAGTGGTGCTTGCAGTGGCAAAACTCGCCGCTCGGTTGCTAGGGTGTGGTAGATGATTGCATACGAGCCAAGAACCAAGTCTGTACGATATTGTGGAGCTGAGATATGGCTTTTTCATGTGTTTGTATGGTTACTAGGGTACCCTATATGGTTGCTATGGTGTGCTTATACAGTTTATGAGATGATATTTAAAGACTAGTTGACAGTGTGAGTCAAAAAAGCCGAACTCCATGTTTCTAGTATTTTCAGGAGCTGAAATATGGCTTGGAAATGTAGTTTTATGGTTGCTAGGTTGCCCTAAGTGGTTGCTAGGGCACGGCTATGAAGTTATTATGTCACTACTTATTGGCTGCTTGATAGGCCGAGTCAAAAGAGCCCAATCCCAAGTCTCTATGACCTTCTGGTCAAAAGATATGATCTCACAAATGTTGGGCCAATGTTAAGTCTATGGGACTTTTTTCGGCCGCTTTATCGCCCGCCGGACGATCATCGTACACCCGAACGCTTAGAAAAGTCATAGCACACCTCTCCTCAATGAACCGGTCGATTTGACACCTCACTCATGGGTCTACGACAAAAGGTGCGGGAGGAGTAGCGTGCCGAAGTTTTATCTGGGTGAATAGTAATCACAACACTAGAATGTACATTTCCAGAAGAAAATGTGAAGTGGTGCTTGCAGTGGCAAAACTCGCCGCTCGGTTGGTAGGGTGTTGTACATGATTGCATACGAGCCAACAACCATGTCTGTACGATGTTCTGGTGCTGAGATATGGCTTATTCATGTGTTCAGGTGGTTACTAGGGTACCCTATATGGTTGCTATGGTGTGCTTATACAGTTTATGAGATGATATTTAAAGACTAGATGACAGTCTGAGTCAAAAAAGCCAAACTCCATGTTTCTACCATTTTCTGGAGCTGAAAAATGACTTAGAAATGTAGTTTTATGGTTGCTAGGGTGGCATAAGTGGTTGCTAGGGCGTGGCCATGAAGTTGTTATGTCCCTACTTATTGGCTGCTTCATAAGCCGAGTCAAAAGAGCCCAACCCCAAGTCTCTATGACCTTCTAGTCAAAAGATATGATCTCACAAATTTTGTGCCAATGTTAAGTCTATGGGACTTTTTTACCCAATGATTTGCCCCTGGGGCGAACACCGTACCCCTGATCGCTAAGAAAAATCATACCACACCTCTCCTCAATAATCCGCACAATTTGACGCCTCAATCAGGGGTGTGTGATGTCGGCGTGTATTTTTTAACAGATAATTACTGTGGAGTTTTTATTTGGAGTTTTTATAGAGTTTTATAGAGTTATTTAGTATGGCACGAGGCCTGCGGCCTCGTGCCTATCACCCACGGTTGCTAGGGTGCTGTAACTGGTTGCTATGGTGTGGCTTTGAAGATTTAGGGCCATTACTTATTGGCTGCTTGATAAAATAAATCCTCTGAGGGAGAGAAAGAGGGCCTGACAGCAGGGCTGTCAGGCCCTTTTCTGTGGGTGTGTGTGAAAATGACAGTTGAGATTTAAATTTCTGAAAATTCCGCAATGTTAAGTCAATGGGATTTTTTTGGCCGCTTTTTCGTCCGCTGTGCGAACATCGTACACCCGATCTCTTAGAAAAGTCATAGCACACCATTCCCGAACAGGCCGCACGTTCTGACACCTCACTCATGGGTCTGTGACAAAAACTGCGGGAGGAGTAGTGCGTCAAAAAGTGGCCAGAAGAATAATAAGAAGAATAATAAGTATGCACAATAACACTAGTGTTGCTTTGCCATAGGCAAGCACCACTAACTAGAATGTACATTTCCAGAAGAAAATGTGAAGTGGTGCTTGCAGTGGCAAAACTCGCCGCTCGGTTGCTAGAGTGTGGTACATTATTGCATACGAGCCAACAACCACGTCTGTACGATGTTCTGGTGCTGAGATATAGCTTATTCATGTGTTTGTATGGTTACTAGGGTTCCCTATATGGTTGCTATGGTGTGCTTATAGAGTTTATGAGATGATATTTAAAGACTAGTTTACAGTCAAAAAAGGCAAACTCCATGTTTCTTCTATTTTCAGGAGCTGAAATATGGCTTGTAAATGTTGTTTTATGGTTGCTAGGGTGGCATAAGTGGTTGCTAGGGCGTGGCCATGAAGTTGTTATGCCCCTACTTATTGGCTGCTTGATAGGCCGAGTCAAAAGAGCCCAACCCCAAGTCTCTATGACCTTCTAGTCAAAAGATATGATGTCACAAATGCTGTGCCAATGTTAAGTCTATGGGAATTTTTTTGTCCGATTTATCACCCGCTGAACAAACATCGTACAACCGATCACTTAGAAAAGTCATAGCACACCTCTCCTCAATGAGCCGGTCGATTTGACACTTCATTCATGGGTCTACGACAAAAAATGCGGGAGGAGTAGCGTGCCGAAGTTTTGTCTAGGTGAATAGTAATCACAATACTAGAATGTACATTTCCAGAAGAAAATGTGAAGTGGTGCTTGCAGTGGCAAAACTCGCCGCTCGGTTGCTAGAGTGTGGTACATTATTGCATACGAGCCAACAACCATGTCTGTACGATGCTCTGGTGCTGAGATATGGCTTATTCATGTGTTTGTATGGTTACTAGGGTACTCTATATGGTTGCTATGGTGTGCTTATACAGTTTATGAGATGATATTTAAAGACTAGTTGACAGTCTAAGTCAAAAAAGCCAAACTCCATGTTTCTACTATTTTCTGGAGCTGAATTATAGATTGTAAATGTTGTTTTATGGTTGCTAGGGTGGCATAAGTGGTTGCTAGGGCGTGGCCATGAAGTTGTTATGCCCCTACTTATTGGCTGCTTGATAGGCCGAGTCAAAAGAGCCCAATCTCAAGTCTCTGTGACCTTGTAGTCAAAAGATATGATCTCACAAATGTTGTGCCAATGTTAAGTCTATGGGAATTTTTTCGTCCGATTTATCGGCTGCTGAACGAACATCGTACAACCGATCACTTAGAAAAGTCATAGCACACCTCTCCTCAATGAGCCGGTCGATTTGAGACCTCATTCATGGGTCTACGACAAAAAATGCGGGAGGAGTAGCGTGCCGAAGTTTTGTCTTGGTGAATAGTAATCACAATACTAGAATGTACATTTCCAGAAGAAAATGTGAAGTGGTGCTTGCAGTGGCAAAACTCGCCGCTCGGTTGCTAGGGTGTGGTACATTATTGCATACGAGCCAACAACCATGTCTGTACGATGTTCTGGTGCTGAGATATGGGTTATTCATGTGTTCAGGTGGTTACTAGGGTTCCCTATATGGTTGCTATGGTGTGCTTATACAGTTTATGAGATTATATTTAAAGACTAGTTGACAGTCTGAGTCAAAAAAGCCGAACTCCACATCTCTACGATTTTCTGGAGCTGAAATATTGCTTATAAATGTTGTTTTATGGTTGCTAGGGTGGCATAAGTGATTGCTAGGGCGTGGCCATGAAGTGGTTATGCCCCTACTTATTGGCTGCTTGATAGGCCGAGTCAAAAGAGCCCAACCCCAAGTCTCTATGACCTTCTAGTCAAACGATATGATCTCACAAATGTTGTGCCAATGTTAAGTCTATGGTAATTTTTTCGTCCGATTTATCGGCCGCTGAACGAACATCGTACAACCGATCACTTAGAAAAGTCATAGCACACCTCTCCTCAATGAGCCGGTCGATTTGACACTTCATTCATGGGTCTACGACAAAAAATGCGGGAGGAGTAGCGTGCCGAAGTTTTGTCTAGGTGAATAGTAATCACAATACCAGAAGAAAATGTGAAGTGGTGCTTGCAGTGGCAAAACTCGCCGCTCGGTTGCTAGGGTGTGTATAGCTAGTTTTTTAGTAAGATGCTAACAAAATAAGCATAATGATAGCATGATTAGCATGTTGTTAGCATTATGCTAATATGATACGCATGTCGTTAACATCATGCTAGCATGATTAGCTTGTTGCTAGCATCATGCTAGCATGATTAGCATGTTTGCTAGCATGTTTGTAGCTAGATGCTAGCATGATTAGCATGTTGCTAGCATCATGTTAGCATGTTTAGCATGTTGCTAGCATCATGCTAGCATGATTAGCATGTTGCTAGCAAAATGCTAGCATGATTAGCATGATTAGCATGTTGCTAGCATCATGCTAGCATGATTAGCATGTTGCTAGCATGATTAGCATGTTGCTAGCATGATGCTAGCAAGGTTGCTAAGGTGTTACTAGGTGGTTGCTAGGGTATTATGGGTGGTTGCTAGGACGTTGCTAGGTGGTTGCTAGGGTGTTCTGGGTGGTTGCTATGGTGTTGCTAGGCAGTTGCTAGGGTATTCAGAGTGGTTGCTAGGGCGTTGCTAGGCAGTTGCTAGGGTATTCAGGGTGGTTTCTATGGTGTTGCTAGGCGGTTGCTAGGGTGTTGTGGGTGGTTGCTCGGGCGTTATGGGTGGTTGCTAGGTGGTTGCTATGCGGTTGCTAGGTGGTTGCTAGGGTGTTCTTGGTGGTTGCTAGGCGGTTGCTAGGGTATTCTGGGTGGTTGCTAGGGTGGTCTGAGTGGTTGCTAGGGTGTTGCTAGGTGGTTGCTAGGGTATTCTGGGTGGTTGCTAGGCGGTTGCTAGGGTGTTCTGGGTGGTTGCTAGGATGGTCTGAGTGGTTGCCAGGGTGTCGCTAGTCGGTTGCTATGGTATTCGGGGTGGTTGCTAGGCGGTTGCTAGGGCGTTGCTAGGCGGTTGCTAGGGTAATGTGGGTGGTTGCTAGGGCGTTGCTAGGTGGTTTCTAGGGTGTCCTGGGTGGTTGCTACGCGGTTGCTAGGGTGTACTGGGTGGTTGCTAGGGCGTTGCTAGGCAGTTGCTAGGGTGTTGCTAGGGTAATCTGGGTGGTTGCTATGGTATTACTAGGTGGTTGGTAGTTGTCAAAGATGGTTACTGTTGAGTTTGTAGCATTTTATTGGCATGATTTAGCACTTAGCTAATCAATATTAGCATGTAGCTATTCACTGCTAGCATGTGTAGGATGTAGCAAGTCCTGTTTGCTAGCATGAGTCAAAAGAGCCAACCCCCATCTCTATACGAAGTTCTGATACAGAGATATAGGTCTTGCAAAACGGTTGCTAGGGTACTCTGTTTGGTTGCTAGGGAGTGGCTTGGCAGCTGCCAATCATGAAGCTCCAAAGTCAATGTGAATGTATAAACAAACCCCCATCTCTATACGATGTTTTGATGCAGAGATATAGGTCTTGCAATATGGTTGCTAGGGTACTCTGTTTGGTTGCTAGGGAGTGGCTTGGCAGCTGCCAATCATGAAACTCCAAAGGCTGCTTGTCAGTATAAATGATATAAACCAACTGCCATGCCTCTGTGACATTCAGAATGGAAGATATCCCTGTTTGAATTTTGGTTGCTTAGGTGCTCGACAATGGTTGCTAGGGCGTGGCCAGTAAGTGTTGAGGTGATTCAGGATTGGCTGTTTGCTGGCCCGAGTGAAACGAGCCCACCCTCATGTTTCTATGACACTTATATCCTGAGATATCCCTTTGATCTGTTTCAATGGAAGTCTATGGAACTTGTTGCTAAGGAGCTCTAAATGGTTGCTAGGGCGTGGCTTGTTAGCTTCACAATGATCCTGAGAGACTGATTGGCCGTCTGAGTAAAATGAGCCCGCCCCTTTGTCTCTACGACACTGTGATCCAGAGTTATGTTCAATATAAAAGCGGTTTCTCTGGTGTAGGACGGCCCATTTCATGGGCCGTCCTACACCATAGTAAGTCAATGGGGCAACTTTGGGCAGCTCCTGCGCCCCAGGGGTGCAACTTTTACCCCATTGTGTGGTATGTTCTTACAGAGCCTGTCAGCCTCTTCAAATGTGGTAAATTACACGTTTCTGCGACATCCTCGTTCCGAGCTACGACTCGTCAAAGTTTGACGTAATGTTAAGTCTATGGGATTTTTCGGCCGGTTTTTCGCCCCTGGGGCGAACATCGTACCCCCGATCCCTTATAAAAGTCATAGCACACCATTCCCGAATAATCCGCACGATTTGACGCCTCATTCGTGGGTCTGTGACAAAAACTGCGGGAGGAGTAGCGCGTCAAAAAGTGGCCAGAAGAATAATAAGAAGAATAAGAATAATAAGTATGCACAATAACACTAGTGTTGCTTCGCCATAGGCAAGCACCACTAACTAGAATGTACATTTCCAGAAGAAAATGTGAAGTGGTGCTTGCAGTGGCAAAACTCGCCGCTCGGTTGCCAGGTTGTTGTACATGATTGCATACGAGCCAACAACCATGTCTGTACGATATTGTGGAGCTGAGATATGGATTATTCATGTGTTCAAGTGGTTCCTAGGGTACCCTATATGGTTGCTATGGTGTGCTTATAGAGTTTATGAGATGATATTTAAAGACTAGTTGACAGTCTGAGTCAAAAAAGGAAAACTCCATGTTTCCTCTATTTTCTGGAGCTGAGATATGGCTTGAATATGTTGTTTTATGGTTGCTAGGCTGCCCTAAGTGGTTGCTAGGGCGGGAATATGAAGTTATTACGTCACTACTTATTGGCTGCTTGATAGGCCGAGTCAAAAGAGCCCAATCCCAAGTCTCTATGACCTTCTGGTCAAAAGATATGATCTCACAAATTTTGTGCCAATGTTAAGTCTATGGGACTTTTTTCGGAAATTTTTTCGCCCGCCAAACGAACATCTTACAACCGATCGCTTAGAAAAGACATAGCACACCTCTCCTCAATGAACCGGTCGATTTGACACCTCACTCATGGGTCTACGAGAAAACGTGCAGGAGGAGAAGCGTGCCGAAGTTTTGTCTAGGTGAATAGTAATCACAATACTAGAATGTACATTTCCAGAAGAAAATGTGAAGTGGTGCTTGCAGTGGCAAAACTCGCCGCTCGGTTGCTAGGGTGTGTTAAATGATTGCATACGAGCCAACAACCACGTCTGCATCACGCTAGCATGATTAGCATATTGCTAGCATCATGCTAGCATGTTTAGCATGTTGCTAGCATGATGCTAGCATTGTTGCTAAGGTGTTACTAGGTGGTTGCTAGGGTATTATGGGTGGTTGCTAGGGCGTTGCTAGGGTGTTCTGGGTGGTTGCTATGGTGTTGCTAGGCGGTTGCTAGGGTGTTCTGGGTGGTTGCTAGGGTGTTGCTAGGTGGTTGCTAGGGTGTTCTGGGTGGTTGCTAGGGTGTTGCTAGGCGGTTGCTAGGGTGTTCTGAGTGGTTGCTAGGGTGTTGCTAGGTGGTTGCTAGGGTATTCTGGGTGGTTGCTAGGGTGTTGCTAGGCGCTTGCTAGGGTATTCTGGGTAGTTGCTATGGTGTTGCTAGGCGGTTGATAGGGTGTTTTGGGTGGTTGCTAGGGTGTTGCTAAGCGGTTGCTAGGGTGTTCTGAGTGGTTGCTAGGGTGTTGCTATGTGGTTGCTAGGGTGTTGCTAGGCGGTTGCTAGGGTATTCTGGGTGGTTGCTATGGTGTTGCTAGGCGGTTGCTAGGGTGTTTTAGGTGGTTGCTATGGTATTCTGAATGGTTGCTATGGTGTTACTATGTGGTTGGTAGTGTTCACATTTGGTCACTATAGAGTTTCTATAATGTTCATGGCATGATTTAGCACTTAGCTAATCAATATTAGCATGTAGCTATTCACTGCTAGCATGTGTAGCATGTAGCAAGTCCTGTTTGCTAGCATGAGTCAAAAGAGCCAACCCCCACCTCTATACGATGTTCTGATACAGAGATATAGGTCTTGCAAAACGGTTGCTAGGGTACTCTGTTTGGTTGCTAGGGAGTGGCTTGGCAGCTGCTAATCATGAAGCTCCAAAGTCAATGTGAATGTATAAACCAACCCCCATCTCTATACGATGCTTTGATGCAGAGATATAGGTCTTGCAAAATGGTTGCTAGGGTACTCTGTTTGGTTGCTAGGGAGTGGCTTGGCAGCTGCCAATCATGAAACTCCAAAGGTTTCTTGTCAGTATGAATGATATAAACCAACTCCCACGCCTTTGTGACATTCAGAATGGAAGATATTCCTCTTTGGATTTTGGTTGCTAAGGTGCTTGATAATGGTTGCTAGGGAGGGGTTAGGATGTGTTGAGGTGATTCAGGATTGGCTGTTTGCTGCCCCGAGTCAAACGAGCCCACCCTCATGTTTCTATGACTCTTATATCCTGAGATATCCCTTTGATCTGTTTCAATGGAAGTCTATGGAACTTGTTGCTAAGGAGCTCTAAATGGTTGCTAGGGCGTGGCTTGATAGCTTCACAATGATCCTGAGAGACTGATTGGCCGTCTGAGTAAAATGAGCCCGCCCCTTTGTCTCTACGACACTGTGATCCAGAGTTATGTTCAATATAAAAGCGGTTTCTATAGTGTAGGACGGCCCATTTCATGGGCCGTCCTACACCATAGTAAGTCAATGGGGCAACTTTGGGCAGCTCCTGCGCCCCAGGGGTGCAACTTTTACCCCATTGTGAGGTATTTTCTTACAGAGCCTGTCAGCCTCTTCAAATGTGGTAAATTTCACGTTTCTGCGACATCCTCGTTCCGAGCTACGACTCGTCAAAGTTTGACGCAATGTTAAGTCTATGGGATTTTTCGGCCGGTTTTTCGCCCCTGGGGCGAACATCGTACCCCCGATCCCTTAGAAAAGTCATAGCACACCATTCCCGAACAGGCCGCACGTTTTGACACCTCATTCATGGGTCTGTGACAAAAACTGCGGGAGGAGTAGCGCGTCAAAAAGTGGCCGGAAGAATAATAAGAATAAGAATAAGAATAATAAGTATGCACAATAACACTAGTGTTGCTTTGCCATAGGCAAGCACCACTAACTAGAATGTACATTTCCAGAAGAAAATGTGAAGTGGTGCTTGCAGTGGCAAAACTCACCGATCGGTTGCTAGAGTGTTGTACATTATTGTATACAAGCCAAGAACCATGTCTGTACGATGTTCTAGTGCTGAGATATGGCTCATTCATGTGTTTGTATGGTTACTAGGGTACTCTATATGGTTGCTATGGTGTGCTTATACAGTTTATGAGATGATATTTAAAGACTAGTTGACAGTCTGAGTCAAAAAAGGCAAACTCCATGTTTTTACTATTTTCTGGAGCTGAAATATGGCTTGGAAATGTTGTTTTATGGTTGCTAGGGTGCCCTAAGTGGTTGCTAGGGCACGGCTATGAAGTTATTATGTCACTACTTATTGGCTTCTCTATGGGCTGAGTCAAAAGAGCCCAACCCCAAGTCTCTATGACCTTCTGGTCAAAAGATATGATCTCACAAATTTTTTGCCAATGTTAAGTCTATGGGACTTTTTTTGCCAAATTTTTCGCCCGCCGGACGAATATCGTACAACCGATCGCTTAGAAAAGTCATAGCACACCTCTCCTCAATGAACCGGTCGATTTGACACCTCATTCATGGGTCTACGACAAAAGGTGCGGGAGGAGTAGTGTGCCGAAGTTTTATCTGGGTGAATAGTAATCACAATACTAGAATGTACATTTCCAGAAGAAAATGTGAAGTGGTGCTTGCAGTGGCAAAACTCGCCGCTCGGTTGCTAGGTTGTTGGACATGATTGCATACGAGCCAACAACCATGTCTGTACGATGTTCAAGTCCTGAGATATGGCTTATTCATGTGTTTGTATGGTTACTAGGGTACCCTATATGGTTGCTATGGTGTGCTTAGACTGTCAACTAGTCTTTAAATATCATCTCATAAACTGTATGAGTCAAAAAAGGCAAACTCCATGTTTCAACTATTTTCTGGAGCTGAGATATGGCTTGAATATGTTGTTTTATGGTTGCTAAGCTGCCCTAAGTGGTTGCTAGGGCGGGAATATGAAGTTATTATGTCTCTACTTATTGGCTGCTTGATAGGCCGAGTCAAAAGAGCCCAATCCCAAGTCTCTATGACCTTCTGGTCAAAAGATATGATCTCACAAATTTTGTGCCAATGTTAAGTCTATGGGACTTTTTTCGGCCGATTTATCGCCCGCCGGACAAACATCGTACAACCGATCGCTTAGAAAAGACATAGCACACCTCTCCTCAATGAACCGGTCGATTTGACACCTCATTCATGTGTCTACGGCAAAACGTGCGGGAGGAGTAGCGCGCCGAAGTTTTGTCTTGGTGAATAGTAATCACAACACTAGAATGTACATTTCCAGAAGAAAATGTGAAGTGGTGCTTGCAGTGGCAAAACTCGCCGCTCGGTTGCTAGGGTGTGGTACATTATTGCATACGAGACAACAAACACGTCTGTACGATGTTCTGGTGCTGAGATATGGCTTATTTATGTGTTCAGGTGGTTACTAGGGTACTCTATATGGTTGCTATGGTGTGCTTGTACAGTTTATGAGATGATATTTAAAGACTAGTTGACAGTCCAAGTCAAAAAAGCCAAACTCCATATTTCTACAATTTTCTGGAGCTGAAATATGGCTTGGAAATGTAGTTTTATGGTTGCTAGGGTGCCCTAAATGGTTGCTAGGGCACGGCTATGAAGTTATTATATCACTACTTATTGGCTGCTTGATAGGCCTAGTCAAAAGAGCCCAACCCCAAGTCTCTATGACCTTCTGGTCAAAAGATATGATCTCACAAATTTTGTGCAAATGTTAAGTCTATGGGACTTTTTTCGTCCAATTTATCGCCCGCCGGACGAACATCGTACAACCGATCGCTTAGAAAAGACATAGCACACCTCTCCTCAATGAACCGGTCGATTTGATACCTCATTCATGGGTCTACGAGAAAACGTGCGGGAGGAGTAGCGTGCCGAAGTTTTGTCTAGGTGAATAGTAATCACAATACTAGAATGTACATTTCCAGAAGAAAATGTGAAGTGGTGCTTGCAGTGGCAAAACTCGCCGCTCGGTTGCTAGCGTGCGGTTAGCTAGTTTTTACCAAGATGCTAGCATGATTAGCATGTTGCTAGCATCATGCTAGCATGATTAGCATGTTGTTAACATTATGCTAGCATTATTAGCATGTTGCTAGCATTATTAGCATGTTGCTAGCATGATGTTAGCATTATTAGCATTTTTCTAGCATGTTAATAGCATGATGCTAGCATGATTAGCATGTTGCTAGCATGATGCTAGCATGATTAGCATGTTGCTAGCATGTTGCTAGCATGATTAGCATGTTGCTAGCATCATGCTAGCATGATTAGCATGTTGTTAGCATTGTGCTAGCATTATTAGCATGTTGCTAGCATGATTAGCATGTTGCTAGCATGATATTAGCATGATTAGCATTTTGCTAGCATGTTGCTAGCATGATTAGCATGTTGCTAGCATGATGCTAGCATGATTAGCATGTTACTAGCATGTTGCTAGCATGATTAGCATTTTGCTAGCATGATGCTAGCATGATTAGCATGTTACTAGCATTTTGCTAGCATGATTAGCATTTTGCTAGCATGATGCTAGCATGATTAGCATGTTGTTAGCATCATGCTAGCATGATTAGCATGTTGTTAGCATCATGCTACCAACATGCTAGCATGATTAGCATGTTGCTAGCATGATGGGTGTTTGCTATGGTGTTGCTAGGCGGTTGCTAGGGTGTTCTGAGTGGTTGCTAGGCGGTTGTTAGGGTGTTCTGGGTGGTTGCTAGGGTGTTGCTAGGCGGTTGCTAGGGTGTTCTGAGTGGTTGCTAGGGTGTTGCTAGGCGGTTGCTAGGGTATTCTGGTTGGTTGCTAGGGTGTTGCTAGCTAGTTGCTAGGCGGTTGCTAGGGTATTCTGGGTGGTTGCTAGGGTGTTGCTAGGCGGTTGATAGGGTATTCTGGTTGGTTGCTAGGGTGTTCTGGGTGGTTGCTAGGGTGTTGCTAGGCGGTTGCTAGGGTGTTCTGAGTGGTTGCTATGGTGTTGCTAGGGTATTCTGGGTGGTTGCTAGGGTGTTGCTAGGTGGTTGCTAGGGTATTCTTGGTGGTTGCTATGGTGTTGCTAGGCATTTGCTAGGGTGTTTTGGGTGGTTGCTAGGGTGTTTTAGGTGGTTGCTATGGTATTCTGGATGGTTGCTATGGTGTTACTAGGTGGTTGGTAGTGTTCACATTTGGTTACTATAGAGTTTTTATAATGTTCATGGCATGATTTAGCACTTAGCTAATCAATATTAGCATGTAGCTATTCACAACTAGCATGTTTAGCATGTTGAAAGTCCTCTGTGCTAGCATGAGTCAAAAGACCCAACCCCCATCTCTATACGATGTTCTGATGCAGAGATGTAGGTCTTGCAAAATGGTTGCTAGGGTACTCTGTTTGGTTGCTAGGGAGTGGCTTGGCAGCTGCCAATGATGAAACTCCTAAGGCTGCTTGTCAGTATGAATGATATAAACCAACCCCCATCTCTATACGATGTTCTGAAGCAGATATATTGGTCTTGCAAAATGGTTGCTAGGGTACTCTGTTTGGTTGCTAGGGAGTGGCTTGGCAGCTGCCAATCATGAAACTCCAAAGGCTGCTTGTCAGTATGAATGATATAAACCAACTCCCATGCCTCTGTGACATTCAGAATGGACGATATTCCTCTTTGGATTTTGGTTGCTAAGGTGCTTGACAATGGTTGCTAGGGCGTGGCTAGGAAGTGTTGAGGTGATTCATGATTGGCTGTTTGCTGCCCCGAGTCAAACGAGACCACCCTCATGTTTCTATGACAATTCAGTCCAGAGATATCCCTTCGATCTCTTTCAATGGAAGTCTATGGGAGTTGTTGCTAAGGTGCTCTAAATGGTTGCTAGGGCGTGGCTTGATAGCTTCACAATGATCCTGAGAGACTGATTGGTTGTCTGAGTAAAATGAGCCCGCCCCCTTGTCTCTATGACACTGTGATCCACAGCTATGTTCAATACAAAATCCCTATGCAATTTACCATAGTAGGAAAAACACATGCATTTCATGGGCCGTCCTACACCATAGTAAGTCAATGGGGCAACTTTGGGCCCCTCCTGCCCCCCAGGGGTGCAACTTTTACCCCATTGTGTGGTATGTTCTTACAGAGCCTGTCAGCCTCTTCAAATGTGGTAAATTACAAGTTTCTGCGACATCCTTGTTCCGACCTACGACTCGTCAAAGTTTGACGCAATGTTAAGTCTATGGGATTTTTCGGCCGGTTTTTCGCCCCTGGGGCGAACATCGTACCCCCGATCGCTTATAAAAGTCATAGCACACCATTCCCGAATAATCCGCACGATTTGACGCCTCATTCGTGGGTCTGTGACAAAAACTGCGGGAGGAGTAGCGCGTCAAAAAGTGGCCAGAAGAATAATAAGAAGAATAAGAATAACTAGAATGTACATTTCCAGAGGAAAATGTGAAGTGGTGCTTGCAGTGGCAAAACTCGCCGCTCGGTTGCTAGGGTGTGGTACATGATTGCATACGAGCCAACAAACATGCCTGTACGATGTTCTGGTGCTGAGATATGGTATTATTAGCATGTTGCTAGCATCAAACTGGTTGCTAGGGTATCCTGGGTGGGTGCTAGGCGGTTGCTAGGGTGTTCTGGGTGGTTGCTAGGGCGTCGCTAGGCTGTTGCTAGGGTGTTCTGGGTGGTTGCTAGGGTGTTGCTAGGGTAATCTTGGTGGTTGCTATGGTGTTACTAGGTGGTTGGTAGTTGTCATAGATGGTTACTATGGAGTTTGTAGCATTTTCTTGGCATGATTTAGCACTTAGCTAATCAATATTAGCATGTAACTATTCACTGCTAGCATGTGTAGCATGTAGCAAGTCCTGTTTGCTAGCATGAGTCAAAAGAGCCAACCCCCATCTCTATACGATGTTCTGATGCAGAGATATTGGTCTTGCAAAACGGTTGCTAGGGTACTCTGTTTGGTTGCTAGGGAGTGGCTTGGCAGCTGCCATTCATGAAGCTCCAAAGTCAATGTGAATGTATAAACCAACCCCCATCTCTATACGATGTTTTGATGCAGAGATATAGGTCTTGCAAAATGGTTGCTAGGGTACTCTGTTTGGTTGCTAGGGAGTGGCTTGGCAGCTGCCAATCATGAAACTCCAAAGGCTACTTATCAGTATGAATGATATAAACCAACTCCCATGCCTCTGTGACATTCAGAATGGACGATATTCCTCTTTGGATTTTGGTTGCTAAGGTGCTCGACAATGGTTGCTAGGGCGTGGCTAGGAAGTGTTGAGGTGATTCATGATTGGCTGTTTGCTGCCCCGTGTCAAACGAGACCACCCTCATGTTTCTATGACTCTTATATCCTGAGATATCCCTTTGATCTGTTTCAATGGAAGTCTATGGAACTTGTTGCTAAGGAGCTCTAAATGGTTGCTAGGGCGTGGCTTAATAGCTTCACAATGATCCTGAGAGACTGATTGGTCGTCTGAGTAAAATGAGTCCGCCCCCTTGTCTCTATGACACTGTGACCCACAGCTATGTTCAATACAAAATCCCTATGTAATTTACCATAGTAGGAGAAACGCATGCATTTCATGGGCCGTCCCACACCATTGTAAGTCAATGGGGAAACTTTGGGCAGCTCCTGCACCCCAGGGGTGCAACTTTTACCCCATTGTGAGGTATGCTCTTACAGAGCCTTTCAGCCTCTTCAAATGTGGCAAATCACACGTTTCTGTGAAATCCTCGTTCGGAGCTATGAGTCGTCAAAGTTTGTCCCAATGTTAAGTCTATGGGATTTTTTGGAAGTTTGTTCGCCCCTGGGGCGAACACCGTACCCCCGATCTCTTATTAAAAGTCATAGGACTCTTCTCCTCAATAGGCCGCACGATTTGATGCCTCATTCATGTGTCTGTGACAAAAGCTGCAGGCGGAGGAGTGCGCCAAATTTTTTTCCCGAAATAGTAAATGCTGTACTAGAAAATTTTCAATGGGAAAAATTTGGGCAGCTCCTGCCCCCCAGGGGTGCAACTTTTACCCCATTGTGAGGTATTTTCTTACAGAGCCTGTCAGCCTCTTCAAATGTGGTAAATCACACGTTTCTGCGAAATCCTCGTTCCGAGCTACGACTCGTCAAAGTTTGACGCAATGTTAAGTCTATGGGATTTTTCGGCCGGTTTTTCGCCCCTGGGGCGAACATCGTACCCCCGATCCCTTATAAAAGTCATAGCACACCATTCCCGAACAGGCCGCACGTTTTGACACCTCATTCATGGGTCTGTGACAAAAACTGCGGGAGGAGTAGCGCGTCAAAATGTGGCCAGAAGAATAATAATAATAACTAGAATGTACATTTCCAGAAGAAAATGTGAAGTGGTGCTTGCAGTGGCAAAACTCGCCGATCGGTTGCTAGCGTGCGGTTATCTAGTTTTTACCAAGATGCTAGCATGATTAGCATGTTGCTAGCATCATGCTAGCATGATTAGCATGTTGTTAGCATTATGCTAGCATTATTAGCATTATGCTAGCATGATTAGCATGTTGCTAGCATGATGTTAGCATGATTAGCATTTTGCTAGTATGTTGCTAGCATGATGCTAGCATGATTAGCATGTTGCTAGCATGATTAGCTTGTTGCTAGCATGATGCTAGCATGTTGCTAGCATGATTAGCATGATGCTAGCATGATTAGCATGTTGTTAGCATCATGCTAGCATGATTAGCATGTTGTTAGCATCATGCTACCAACATGCTAGCATGATTAGCATGTTGTTATCATTATGCTAGCATTATTAGCATGTTGCTAGCATGATTAGCATGTTGCAAGCATGTTGCTAGCATGATGCTAGCATGATTAGCATGTTTATAGCATGTTGCTAGCATGATTAGCATGTTGCTAGCATGATTAGCATGTTGCTAGCATGATGCTAGCATGATTAGCATGTTGCTAGCATGATGCTAGCATGATTAGCATGTTGCTAGCATATTGCTAGCATGTTGCTAGCATGATTAGCATGTTGCTAGCATGATGCTAGCATGGTTGCTAAGGTATTACTAGGTGGTTGCTAGGGTGTTGCTAGCATGGTTGCTAAGGTATTACTAGGTGGTTGCTAGGGTGTTGCTAGGTGGTTGCTAGGGTATTCTGGGTGGTTGCTAGGGTGTTGCTAGGCGGTTGCTAGGGTGTTCTGGGTGGTTGCTAAGGTGTTGCTAGGCGGTTGCTAGGGTGTTGCTAGGGGTTGCTAGGGTGTTCTGGGTGGTTGCTAGGGTGTTGCTTTGGGTTGCTAGGGTGTTGCTAGGTGGTTGCTAGGGTGTTTTGGGTGGTTGCTAGGGTGTTGCTAGGGTCTTCTAGGTGGTTGCTAGGGTGTTTTGGGTGGTTGCTAGGGTGTTGCTAGGCGGTTGCTAGGGTCTTCTTGGTGGTTGCTAGGGTGTTGCTAGGCGGTTGCTAGGGCGTTCTGGGTGGTTGCTAGGGTGTTGCTAGGCGGTTGCTAGGGTGTTCTGAGTGGTTGCTAGGGTGTTGCTAGGGTGTTGCTAGGGTGTTGCTAGGGTGTTCTGAGTGGTTGCTAGGGTGTTGCTAGGGTGTTGCTAGGCGGTTGCTAGGGTATTCTGGGTGGTTGCTATGGTGTTGCTAGGTGGTTGCTAGGGTATTCTGGGTGGTTGCCAGGGTGTTGCTAGGCGGTTGCTAGGGTGTTCTGGGTGGTTGCTAGGGTGTTGCTAGGCGGTTGCTAGGGTATTCTGGGTGGTTGCTATGGTGTTGCTAGGCGGTTGCTAGGGTGTTTTGGGTGGTTGCTAGGGTGTTCTAAGTGGTTGCTAGGGTGTTGCTAGGTGGTTGCTAGGGTGTTGCTAGGTGGTTGCTAGGGTATTCTGGGTGGTTGCCAGGGTGTTGCTAGGCGGTTGCTAGGGTGTTCTGGATGGTTGCTAGGGTGTTGCTAGGCGGTTGCTAGGGTGTTCTGAGTGGTTGCTAGGCTGTTGCTAGGTGGTTGCTAGGGTATTCTGGGTGGTTGCTACGGTGTTGCTAGGCGGTTGTTAGGGTGTTTTGGGTGGTTGCTAAGGTGTTTTAGGTGGTTGCTATGGTATTCTGGATGGTTGCTATGGTGTTACTAGGTGGTTGGTAGTGTTCACATTTGGTTACTATAGAGTTTTTATAATGTTCATGGCATGATTTAGTACTTAGCTAATCAATATTAGCATATAGCTAGTCACAGCTAGCATGTTTAGCATGTTGAAAGTCCTGTGTGCTAGCATGAGTCAAAAGACCCAACCCCCATCTCTATACGATGTTCTGATGCAGAGATGTAGGTCTTGCAAAATGGTTTCTAGGGTACTCTGTTTGGTTGCTAGGGAGTGGCTTGGCAGCTGCCAATGATGAAACTCCAAAGACTGCTTGTCAGTATGAATGATATAAACCAACTCCCATGCCTCTGTGACATTCAGAATGGACGATATTCCTCTTTGGATTTTGGTTGCTAAGGTGCTCGACAATGGTTGCTAGGGCGTGGCTAGGAAGTGTTGAGGTGATTCATGATTGGCTGTTTGCTGCCCTGAGTCAAACGAGACCACCCTCATGTTTCTATGACAATTCAGTCCAGAGATATCCCTTCGATCTCTTTCAATGGAAGTCTATGGGAGTTGTTGCTAAGGTGCTCTAAATGGTTGCTAGGGCGTGGCTTGATAGCTTCACAATGATCCTGAGAGACTGATTGGCCGTCTGAGTAAAATGAGCCCGCCCCTTTGTCTCTACGACACTGTGATCCAGAGTTATGTTCAATATAAAAGCGGTTTCTCTGGTGTAGGACGGCCCATTTCATGGGCCGTCCTACACCATAGTAAGTCAATGGGGCAACTTTGGGCAGCTCCTGCCCCACAGGGGTGCAACTTTTACCCCATTGTGTGGTATATTCTTACAGAGCCTGTCAGCCTCTTCAAATGTGGTAAATTACACGTTTCTGCGACATCCTCGTTCCGAGCTACGACTCGTCAAAGTTTGACGCAATGTTAAGTCTATGGGATTTTTTGGCCGGTTTTTCGCCCCTGGGGCGAACATCGTACCCCCGATCCCTTAGAAAAGTCATAGCACACCATTCCCGAACAGGCCGCACGTTTTGACACCTCATTCGTGGGTCTGTGACAAAAACTGCGGGAGGAGTAGCGCGTCAAAAAGTGGCCAGAAGAATAAGAATAAGAACTAGAATGTACATTTCCAGAAGAAAATGTGAAGTGGTGCTTGCAGTGGCAAAACTCGCCGATCGGTTGCTAGCGTGCGGTTATCTAGTTTTTACCAAGATGCTAGCATGATTAGCATGTTGCTAGCATCATGCTAGCATGATTAGCATGTTGTTAGCATTATGCTAGCATTATTAGCATTATGCTAGCATGATTAGCATGTTGCTAGCATGATGTTAGCATGATTAGCATTTTGCTAGTATGTTGCTAGCATGATGCTAGCATGATTAGCATGTTGCTAGCATGATTAGCTTGTTGCTAGCATGATGCTAGCATGTTGCTAGCATGATTAGCATGATGCTAGCATGATTAGCATGTTGTTAGCATCATGCTAGCATGATTAGCATGTTGTTAGCATCATGCTACCAACATGCTAGCATGATTAGCATGTTGTTATCATTATGCTAGCATTATTAGCATGTTGCTAGCATGATTAGCATGTTGCAAGCATGTTGCTAGCATGATGCTAGCATGATTAGCATGTTTATAGCATGTTGCTAGCATGATTAGCATGTTGCTAGCATGATTAGCATGTTGCTAGCATGATGCTAGCATGATTAGCATGTTGCTAGCATGATGCTAGCATGATTAGCATGTTGCTAGCATATTGCTAGCATGTTGCTAGCATGATTAGCATGTTGCTAGCATGATGCTAGCATGGTTGCTAAGGTATTACTAGGTGGTTGCTAGGGTGTTGCTAGCATGGTTGCTAAGGTATTACTAGGTGGTTGCTAGGGTGTTGCTAGGTGGTTGCTAGGGTATTCTGGGTGGTTGCTAGGGTGTTGCTAGGCGGTTGCTAGGGTGTTCTGGGTGGTTGCTAAGGTGTTGCTAGGCGGTTGCTAGGGTGTTGCTAGGGGTTGCTAGGGTGTTCTGGGTGGTTGCTAGGGTGTTGCTTTGGGTTGCTAGGGTGTTGCTAGGTGGTTGCTAGGGTGTTTTGGGTGGTTGCTAGGGTGTTGCTAGGGTCTTCTAGGTGGTTGCTAGGGTGTTTTGGGTGGTTGCTAGGGTGTTGCTAGGCGGTTGCTAGGGTCTTCTTGGTGGTTGCTAGGGTGTTGCTAGGCGGTTGCTAGGGCGTTCTGGGTGGTTGCTAGGGTGTTGCTAGGCGGTTGCTAGGGTGTTCTGAGTGGTTGCTAGGGTGTTGCTAGGGTGTTGCTAGGGTGTTGCTAGGGTGTTCTGAGTGGTTGCTAGGGTGTTGCTAGGGTGTTGCTAGGCGGTTGCTAGGGTATTCTGGGTGGTTGCTATGGTGTTGCTAGGTGGTTGCTAGGGTATTCTGGGTGGTTGCCAGGGTGTTGCTAGGCGGTTGCTAGGGTGTTCTGGGTGGTTGCTAGGGTGTTGCTAGGCGGTTGCTAGGGTATTCTGGGTGGTTGCTATGGTGTTGCTAGGCGGTTGCTAGGGTGTTTTGGGTGGTTGCTAGGGTGTTCTAAGTGGTTGCTAGGGTGTTGCTAGGTGGTTGCTAGGGTGTTGCTAGGTGGTTGCTAGGGTATTCTGGGTGGTTGCCAGGGTGTTGCTAGGCGGTTGCTAGGGTGTTCTGGATGGTTGCTAGGGTGTTGCTAGGCGGTTGCTAGGGTGTTCTGAGTGGTTGCTAGGCTGTTGCTAGGTGGTTGCTAGGGTATTCTGGGTGGTTGCTACGGTGTTGCTAGGCGGTTGTTAGGGTGTTTTGGGTGGTTGCTAAGGTGTTTTAGGTGGTTGCTATGGTATTCTGGATGGTTGCTATGGTGTTACTAGGTGGTTGGTAGTGTTCACATTTGGTTACTATAGAGTTTTTATAATGTTCATGGCATGATTTAGTACTTAGCTAATCAATATTAGCATATAGCTAGTCACAGCTAGCATGTTTAGCATGTTGAAAGTCCTGTGTGCTAGCATGAGTCAAAAGACCCAACCCCCATCTCTATACGATGTTCTGATGCAGAGATGTAGGTCTTGCAAAATGGTTTCTAGGGTACTCTGTTTGGTTGCTAGGGAGTGGCTTGGCAGCTGCCAATGATGAAACTCCAAAGACTGCTTGTCAGTATGAATGATATAAACCAACTCCCATGCCTCTGTGACATTCAGAATGGACGATATTCCTCTTTGGATTTTGGTTGCTAAGGTGCTCGACAATGGTTGCTAGGGCGTGGCTAGGAAGTGTTGAGGTGATTCATGATTGGCTGTTTGCTGCCCTGAGTCAAACGAGACCACCCTCATGTTTCTATGACAATTCAGTCCAGAGATATCCCTTCGATCTCTTTCAATGGAAGTCTATGGGAGTTGTTGCTAAGGTGCTCTAAATGGTTGCTAGGGCGTGGCTTGATAGCTTCACAATGATCCTGAGAGACTGATTGGCCGTCTGAGTAAAATGAGCCCGCCCCTTTGTCTCTACGACACTGTGATCCAGAGTTATGTTCAATATAAAAGCGGTTTCTCTGGTGTAGGACGGCCCATTTCATGGGCCGTCCTACACCATAGTAAGTCAATGGGGCAACTTTGGGCAGCTCCTGCCCCACAGGGGTGCAACTTTTACCCCATTGTGTGGTATATTCTTACAGAGCCTGTCAGCCTCTTCAAATGTGGTAAATTACACGTTTCTGCGACATCCTCGTTCCGAGCTACGACTCGTCAAAGTTTGACGCAATGTTAAGTCTATGGGATTTTTTGGCCGGTTTTTCGCCCCTGGGGCGAACATCGTACCCCCGATCCCTTAGAAAAGTCATAGCACACCATTCCCGAACAGGCCGCACGTTTTGACACCTCATTCGTGGGTCTGTGACAAAAACTGCGGGAGGAGTAGCGCGTCAAAAAGTGGCCAGAAGAATAAGAATAAGAATAAGAAGAATAAGAATAATAAGTATGTGAGATAACAATAGTGTTGCTTCGCCATAGGCAAGCACCACTAATAAGTATGCACAATAACACTAGTGTTGCTTTGCCATAGGCAAGCACCACTAACTAGAATGTACATTTCCAGAAGAAAATGTGAAGTGGTGCTTGCAGTGGCAAAACTCGCCGCTCGGTTGGTAGGGTGTTGTACATGATTGCATACGAGCCAACAACCATGTCTGTACGATATTGTGGAGCTGAGATATGGATTATTCATGTGTTCAAGTGGTTGCTAGGGTACCCTATATGGTTGCTATGGTGTGCTTATAGAGTTTATGAGATGATCTTTAAAGACTAGTTGACAGTCTGAGTCAAAAAAAGGCAAACTCCATAATTCCTCTTTTTTCTGGAGCTGAGATATGGCTTGAATATGTTGTTTTATGGTTGCTAGGCTGCCCTAAGTGGTTGCTAGGGCAGAAATATGAAGTTGTTATGTCACTACTTATTGGCTGCTTGATAGGCCGAGTCAAAAGAGCCCAATCCCAAGTCTCTATGACCTTCTGGTCAAAAGATATGATCTCACAAATTTTGTGCCAATGTTAAGTCTATGGGACTTTTTTCGGAAATTTTTTCGCCCGCCAAACAAACATCGTACAACCGATCGCTTAGAAAAGACATAGCACACCTCTCCTCAATGAACCGGTCGATTTGACACCTCATTCATGGGTCTACGAGAAAACGTGCGGGAGGAGTAGCGTGCCGAAGTTTTGTCTAGGTGAATAGTAATCACAACACTAGAATATACATTTCCAGAAGAAAATGTGAAGTGGTGCTTGCAGTGGCAAAATTCGCCGCTCGGTTGCTAGAGTGTGGCACATGATTGTATACGAGACAACAAACACGTCTGTACGATGTTCTGGTGCTGAGATATGGCTTATTCATGTGTTTGTATGGTTACTAGGGTACCCTATATGGTTGCTATGGTGTGCTTATACAGTTTATTAGATGATATTAGAAGAGTAGTTGACAGTGTGAGTCAAAAAAGCCGAACTCCACTTCTCTACGATTTTCTGGAGCTGAAATATAGCTTGTAAATGTTGTTTTATAGTTGCTAGGGTGGCATAAGTGGTTGCTAGGGCGTGGCCATGAAGTTGTTATGCCCCTACTTATTGGCTGCTTGATAGGCCGAGTCAAAAGAGCCCAACCCCAAGTCTCTATGACCTTCTAGTCAAAAGATATGATCTCACAAATGTTGTGCCAATGTTAAGTCTATGGGAATTTTTTCGTCCGATTTATCGCCCGCTGAACGAACATCGTACAACCGATCACTTAGAAAAGTCATAGCACACCTGTCCTCAATGAGCCGGTCGATTTGACACCTCATTCATGGGTCTACGACAAAAAATGCGGGAGGAGTAGCGTGCCAAAGTTTTGTCTAGGTGAATAGTAATCACAATACTAGAATGTACATTTCCAGAAGAAAATGTGAAGTGGTGCTTGCAGTGGCAAAACTCGCCGCTCGGTTGCTAGAGTGTGGTACATTATTGCATACGAGACAACAAACACGTCTGTACGATGTTCTGGTGCTGAGAAATGGCTTATTTATGTTTTCAGGTGGTTACTAGGGTACTCTATATGGTTGCTATGGTGTGCTTATACCGTTTTTGAGATGATATTTAAAGACTAGTTGACAGTCTGAGTCAAAAAAGCCAAACTCCATGTTTCTTCTATTTTCTGGAGCTGAGATATGGCTTGAATATGTTGTTTTATGGTTGCTAGGCTGCCCTAAGTGGTTGCTAGGGCATGGCTATGAAGTTATTATGTCACTACTTATTGGCTGCTTGATAGGCCGAGTCAAAAGAGCCCAACCCCAAGTCTCTATGACCTTCTGGTGAAAAGATGTGATATAACAAATTTTGTGCCAATGTTAAGTCTATGGGACTTTTTTCGGCCGATTTATCTCCCGCCGGACAAACATCGTACAACCGATCACTTAGAAAAGACATAGCACACCTCTCCTCAATGAACCGGTCGATTTGACACCTCATTCATGGGTCTACGACAAAAGGTGCGGGAGGAGTAGCGTGCCAAAGTTTTGTCTAGGTGAATAGTAATCACAACACTAGAATGTACATTTCCAGAAGAAAATGTGAAGTGGTGCTTGCAGTGGCAAAACTCGCCGCTCGGTTGCTAGGGTGCGGTTAGCTAGTTTTTACCAAGATGCTAGCATGATTAGCATGTTGCTAGTATCATGCTAGCATGATTAGCATGTTGTTAGCATTATGCTAGCATTATTAGCATGTTGCTAGCATGATGCTAGCATGATTAGCATGATGCTAGCATGATTAGCATGTTGCTAGCATGATTAGCATGTTGCTAGCATCATGCTAGCATGATTAGCATGTTGTTAGCATCATGCTAGCATCATGCTAGCATGATTAGCATGTTGTTAGCATCATGCTACCAACATGCTAGCATGATTAGCATGTTGCTAGCATGATGTTAGCATGATTAGCATGTTGCTAGCATGATGCTAGCAAAAATAAGCATGTTGCAAACATGTTTTAGCTAGATGCTAGCATGATTAGCATATTGCTAGCATCATGCTAGCATGTTTAACATGTTGCTAGCATGTTGCTAGCATGGTTGCTAAGGTGTTACTAGGTGGTTGCTAGGGTATTATGGGTGGTTGCTATGGTGTTGCTATGCGGTTGCTAGGGTATTCTGGGTGGTTGCTAGGCGGTTGCTAGGGTGTTGCTAGGGGGTTGCTAGGGTGTTCTGGTTGGTTGCTAGGGTGTTGCTAGGCGGTTGCTAGGGTGTTCTGGGTGGTTGCTAGGGTGTTGCTAGGCGGTTGCTAGGCGGTTCTGGGTGGTTGCTATGTTGTTGCTATGCGGTTGCTAGGGTATTCTGGGTGGTTGCTAAGGTGTTTTGGGTGGTTGCTAGGCGGTTGCTAGGGTGTTCTGAGTGGTTGCTAGGGTGTTCTGAGTGGTTGCTAGGGTGTTGCTAGGGTATTCTGGGTGGTTGCTAGGGTGTTGCTAGGTGGTTGCTAGGGTATTCTGGGTGGTTGCCAGGGTGTTGCTAGGCGGTTGCTAGGGTGTTCTGGGTGGTTGCTAGGGTGTTGCTAGGCGGTTGCTAGGGTATTCTGGGTGGTAGCTATGGTGTTGCTAGGCGGTTGCTAGGGTGTTTTGGGTGGTTGCTAGGGTGTTTTAGGTGGTTGCTATGGTATTCTGGATGGTTGCTATGGTGTTACTAGGTGGTTGGTAGTGTTTACATTTGGTTACTATAGAGTTTTTATAATGTTCATGGCATGATTTAGCACTTAGCTAATCAATATTAGCATGTAGCTATTCACAGCTAGCATGTTTAGCATGTTGAAAGTCCTGTGTGCTAGCATGAGTCAAAAGACCCAACCCCCATCTCTATACGATGTTCTGATGCAGAGATGTAGGTCTTGCAAAATGGTTGCTAGGGTACTCTGTTTGGTTGCTAGGGAGTGGCTTGGCAGCTGCCAATGATGAAACTCCAAAGGCTGCTTGTCAGTATGAATGATATAAACCAACTCCCATGCCTCTGTGACATTCAGAATGGACGATATTCCTCTTTGGATTTTGGTTGCTAAGGTGCTCGACAATGGTTGCTAGGGCGTGGCTAGGAAGTGTTGAGGTGATTCATGATTGGCTGTTTGCTGCCCCGAGTCAAACGAGACCACCCTCATGTTTCTATGACAATTCAGTCCAGAGATATCCCTTCGATCTCTTTCAATGGAAGTCTATGGAACTTGTTGCTAAGGAGCTCTAAATGGTTGCTAGGGCATGGCTAGATAGCTTCACAATGATCCTGAGAGACTGATTGGCCGTTTGAGTAAAATGAGCCCGCCCCTTTGTCTCTACGACACTGTGATCCAGAGTTATGTTCAATATAAAAGCGGTTTCTATGGTGTAGGACGGCCCATTTCATGGGCCGTCCTACACCATAGTAAGTCAATGGGGCAACTTTGGGCAGCTCCTGCCCCACAGGGGTGCAACTTTTACCCCATTGTGTGGTATGTTCTTACAGAGCCTGTCAGCCTCTTCAAATGTGGTAAATTACACGTTTCTGCGACATCCTCGTTCCGAGCTACGACTCGTCAAAGTTTGACGCAATGTTAAGTCTATGGGATTTTTCGGCCGGTTTTTCGCCCCTGGGGCGAACATCGTACCCCCGATCGCTTATAAAAGTCATAGCACACCATTCCCGAACAGGCCGCACGTTTTGACACCTCATTCATGGGTCTGTGACAAAAACTGCGGGAGGAGTAGCGCGTCAAAAAGTGGCCAGAAGAATAAGAAGAAGAAGAAGAATAAGAATAATAAGTATGCACAATAACACTAGTGTTGCTTTGCCATAGGCAAGCACCACTAACTAGAATGTACATTTCCAGAAGAAAATGTGAAGTGGTGCTTGCAGTGGCAAAAAACACCACCCGGTTGCTAGGTTGTTCTTGGAGTTTGCTATGATGATGCAAGGCAGTTGCTAGAGTGTTCTGGGTGGTTGCTAGGCGGTTGCTAGGGTATTCTGGGTGGTTGCTAGGGTGTTATGGGTGGTTGCTAGGGTTTTTCTAGGTCATTGCTAGGGTATTCTGGGTGGTTGCTAGGCGGTTGCTAGGGTGTTCTGGGTGGTTGCTAGGGTTGTCTGGTTGGTTTCTAGGCGGATGCTAGGGTGTTGTAGGTGGTTGTTAGGGCGTTGCTAGGGTGTTCTCGGTGGTTGCTAGGGTATTCTGGGTGGTTGCTAGGGCGTTGATAGGCGGTTGCTAGGGTGTTCTGGTTGGTTGCTAGGGTATTGTGGTTGGTTGCTAGGGTGTTCTGGGTGGTTGCTAGGGTGTCGCTAGTCGGTTGCTATTGTATTCTGGTGGTTGCTGGGCGGTTGCTAGGGCGTTGCTAGGGTAATCTGGGTGGTTGCTAGGGTATTGCTAGGTGGTTGCTAGGGTATCCTGGGTGGTTGTTAGGCGGTTGCTAGGGTGTTCTGGGTGGTTGCTAGGGCGTTGCTAGGCAGTTGCTAGGGTGTTCTAGGTGGTTGCTAGGGTGTTGCTAGGGTAATCTGGGTGGTTGCTACGGTGTTACTAGGTGGTTGGTAGTTGTCCAAGATGGTTACTGTAGAGTTTGTAGCATTTTATTGGCATGATTTAGCACTTAGCTAATCACTATTAGCATGTAGCTATTCACAGCTAGCATGTGTAGCATGTTGGAAGTTCTCTTTGCTAGCATGAGTCAAAAGAGCCAACCCCCATCTCTATACGATGTTCTGATGCAGAGATATAGGTCTTGGTAAACGGTTGCTAGGGAACTCTGTTTAGTTGCTAGGGAGGGGTTTGGCAGCTCCCAATCATGATACTCCATAGGCTTATTGTCAGTGTGATTGATATAAACCAACCTCCATCGCAATACAATGTTCTGATGCAGAGATATAGGTCTTGCAAAATGGTTGCTAGGGTACTCTATTTGGTTGCTAGGGAATGGCTTGGCAGCTTCCAATCATGAAACTCCAAAGGCTGATTGTCATTATGAATGATATAAACCAACTCCCATGCCTCGGTGACATTCAGAGTGGAAGATATCTCTCTTTGAATTTTGGTTGCTAAGGTGCTCGACAATGGTTGCTAGGGAGGGGCCAGGAAGTGTTGAGGTTATTCATGATTGGCTGTTTGCTGCCCCGAGTCAAACGAGACCACCCTCGTGTTTCTATGACTCTTATATCCTGAGATATCCCTTTGATCTGTTTCAATGGAAGTCTATGGAACTTATTGCTAAGGAGCTCTAAATGGTTGCTAGGGCGTGGCTTAATAGCTTCACAATGATCCTGAGAGACTGATTGGTCGTCTGAGTTAAATGAGTCCGCCCCCTTGTCTCTATGACACTGTGACCCACAGCTATGTTCAATACAAAATCCCTATGCAATTTACTATAGTAGGAAAAACACATGCATTTCATGGGACGTCCTTCACCATAGTAAGTCAATGGGGAAACTTTGGGCAGCTCCTGCCCCCCAGGGGTGGAACTTTTACCCCATTGTGTGGTATGCTCTTACAGAGCCTGTCAGCCTCTTCAAATGTGGTAAATTGCACGTTTCTGTGAAATCCTCGTTCGGAGCTATGAGTCGTCAAAGTTTGTCGCAATGTTAAGTCTATGGGATTTTTTGGAAGTTTGTTCGCCCCTGGGGCGAACACCTTACCCCCGATCTCTTATTAAAAATCATAGGACTCTTCTCCTCAATAGGCCGCACGATTTGATGCCTCATTCATGGGTCTGTGACAAAAGCTGCGGGTGGAGGAGTGCGCCAAAATTTTTTCCCGAAATAGTAAATGCTATACTAGAAAATTTCAATGGAAAAAAAATTTGGGCAGCTCCTGCCCCCCAGGGGTGCAACTTTTGCCCCATTGTGAGGTATTTTCTTACAGAGCCTGTCAGCCTCTTCAAATGTGGTAAATCACAGGTTTCTGCGAAATCCCAGCTCTGAGCTATGACTCGTCAAAGTTTTTCGCAATGTTAAGTCTATGGGATTTTTTTGGGCCGTTTATCGCCCCTGGGGCGACCATCGTACCCCCGATCGCTTAGAAAAGTCATAGCACACCATTCCCGAACAGGCCGCACGTTTTGACACCTCATTCATTGATCTGTGACAAAAACTGCGGGAGGAGTAGCGCGTCAAAATGTGGCCAGAAGAATAATAAGAATAAGAAGAATAAGAATAAGAATAATAAACCAATGGGGGTCAATGGGACAACTTTGGGCAGCTCCTGCCCCACAGGGGTGCAACTTTTACCCCATTGTGAGGTATTTTCTTACAGAGCCTGTCAGCCTCTTCAAATGTGGTAAATCGCAGGCTTCTGTGAAATCCTCGTTCGGAGCTATGAGTCGTCAAAGTTTGTCGCAATGTTAAGTCTATGGGATTTTTTGGAAGTTTGTTCGCCCCTGGGGCGAACAACGTACCCCCGATCGCTTAGAAAAGTCATAGCACACCTCTCCTCAATAGGCCGCACGTTTTGATGCCTCATTCGTGGGTCTGTGACAAAAGCTGCGGGAGGAGTAGCGCGTCAAACTTTTTGGCAGACTCAAAAAAAGCAATAGTAATAGTGTTGCCTTGCTTTCAGCAAGCACCACTAACTAGAAGGTACATTTCCAGAAGAAAATGTGAAGTGGTGCTTGCAGTGGCAAAACTCGCCGCTCGGTTGCAAGGGTGTGGTACATTATTGCATACGAGCCAACAACCATGTCTGTACGATGTTCTGGTGCTGAGATATGGCTTATTCATGTGTTCAGGTGGTTACTAGGGTACCCCTTATGGTTGCTATGGTGTGCTCATACAGTTTATTAGATGATATTAGAAGACTAGTTGACAGTCTGAGTCAAAAAAGCCGAACTCCACGTCTCTACGATTTTCTGGAGCTGAAATATAGCTTGTAAATGTAGTTTTATGGTTGCTAGGGTGGCATAAGTAGTTGCTAGGGCGTGGCCATGAAGTGGTTATGCCCCTACTTATTGGCTGCTTGATAGGCCGAGTCAAAAGAGCCCAACCCCAAGTCTCTATGACCTTCTAGTCAAAAGATATGATCTCACAAATGTTGTGCCAATGTTAAGTCTATGGGAATTTTTTCGTCCGATTTATCGCCCGCTGAACAAACATCGTACAACCGATCACTTAGAAAAGTCATAGCACACCTCTCCCCAATGAGCCGGTCGATTTGACACCTCATTCATGGGTCTACGACAAAAAATGCGGGAGGAGTAGCGTGCCGAAGTTTTGTCTTGGTGAATAGTAATCACAATACTAGAATGTACATTTCCAGAAGAAAATGTGAAGTGGTGCTTGCAGTGGCAAAACTCGCCGCCCGGTTGCTAGAGTGTGGTACATTATTGCATACGAGCCAACAACCATGTCTGTACGATGTTCTGGTGCTGAGATATGGCTTATTCATGTGTTTGTATGGTTACTAGGGTTCCTTATATGGTTGCTATGGTGTGCTTATACAGTTTATGAGATGATATTTAAAGACTAGTTGACAGTCTGAGTCAAAAAAGGCAAACTCCATGTTTCTACTATTTTCTAGAGCTGAGATAATGGCTTGAATATGTTGTTTTATGGTTGCTAGGCTGCCCTAAGTGGTTGCTAGGGCGCGAATATGAAGTTATTATATCACTACTTATTGGCTGCTTGATAAGGCGAGTCAAAAGAGCCCAACCCCAAGTCTCTATGACCTTCTGGTCAAAAGATATGATCTCACAAATTTTGTGCCAATGTTAAGTCTATGGGACTTTTTTCGGCTGATTTATCGCCCGCCGGACGAACATCGTACACCGGATCGCTTAGAAAAGACATAGCACACCTCTCCTCAATGAACCGGTCGATTTGACACCTCATTCATGGGTCTACGACAAAAGGTGCGGGAGGAGTAGCGTGCCGAAGTTTTGTCTAGGTGAATAGTAATCACAACACTAGAATGTACATTTCCAGAAGAAAATGTGAAGTGGTGCTTGCAGTGGCAAAACTCGCCGCTCGGTTGCTAGGGTGTTCTTGGAGTTTGCTATGATGATGTAAGGCAGTTGCTAGGGTATCCTGGGTGGGTGCTAGGCGGTTGCTAGGGTGTTCTGGGTGGTTGCTAGGGCGTCGCTAGGCTGTTGCTAGGGTATTCTGGGTGGTTGCTAGGGTGATGCTAGGGTAATCTTGGTGGTTGCTATGGTGTTACTAGGTGGTTGGTAGTTGTCATAGATGGTTACTATGGAGTTTGTAGCATTTTCTTGGCATGATTTAGAACTTAGCTAATCAATATTAGCATGTAGCTATTCACTGCTAGCATGTGTAGCATGTAGCAAGTCCTGTTTGCTAGCATGAGTCAAAAGAGCCAACCCCCATCTCTATACGATGTTCTGATGCAGAGATATTGGTCTTGCAAAACGGTTGCTAGGGTACTCTGTTTGGTTGCTAGGGAGTGGCTTGGCAGCTGCCATTCATGAAGCTCCAAAGTCAATGTGAATGTATAAACCAACCCCCATCTCTATACGATGTTTTGATGCAGAGATATAGGTCTTGCAAAATGGTTGCTAGGGTACTCTGTTTGGTTGCTAGGGAGTGGCTTGGCAGCTGCCAATCATGAAACTCCAAAGGCTACTTATCAGTATGAATGATATAAACCAACTCCCATGCCTCTGTGACATTCAGAATGGATGATATTCCTCTTTGGATTTTGGTTGCTAAGGTGCTCGACAATGGTTGCTAGGGCGTGGCTAGGAAGTGTTGAGGTGATTCATGATTGGCTGTTTGCTGCCCCGTGTCAAACGAGACCACCCTCATGTTTCTATGACTCTTATATCCTGAGATATCCCTTTGATCTGTTTCAATGGAAGTCTATGGAACTTGTTGCTAAGGAGCTCTAAATGGTTGCTAGGGCGTGGCTTAATAGCTTCACAATGATCCTGAGAGACTGATTGGTCGTCTGAGTAAAATGAGTCCGCCCCCTTGTCTCTATGACACTGTGACCCACAGCTATGTTCAATACAAAATCCCTATGTAATTTACCATAGTAGGAGAAACGCATGCATTTCATGGGCCGTCCCACACCATTGTAAGTCAATGGGGAAACTTTGGGCAGCTCCTGCACCCCAGGGGTGCAACTTTTACCCCATTGTGAGGTATGCTCTTACAGAGCCTTTCAGCCTCTTCAAATGTGGCAAATCACACGTTTCTGTGAAATCCTCGTTCGGAGCTATGAGTCGTCAAAGTTTGTCGCAATGTTAAGTCTATGGGATTTTTTGGAAGTTTGTTCGCCCCTAGGGCGAACACCGTACCCCCGATCTCTTATTAACAGTCATAGGACTCTTCTCCTCAATAGGCCGCACGATTTGATGCCTCATTCATGGGTCTGTGACAAAAGCTGCAGGCGGAGGAGTGCGCCAAAAAATTTTCCCGAAATAGTAAATGCTGTACTAGAAAATTTTCAATGGGAAAAATTTGGGCAGCTCCTGCCCCCCAGGGGTGCAACTTTTACCCCATTGTGAGGTATTTTCTTACAGAGCCTGTCAGCCTCTTCAAATGTGGTAAATCACACGTTTCTGCGAAATCCTCGTTCCGAGCTACGACTCGTCAAAGTTTGACGCAATGTTAAGTCTATGGGATTTTTCGGCCGGTTTTTCACCCCTGGGGCGAACATCGTACCCCCGATCCCTTATAAAAGTCATAGCACACCATTCCCGAACAGGCCGCACGTTTTGACACCTCATTCATGGGTCTGTGACAAAAACTGCGGGAGGAGTAGCGCGTCAAAATGTGGCCAGAAGAATAATAATAATAATAAGAATAATAAACCACCATTGTGGTCAATGGGGAAAATTTGGGCCCCTCCTGCCCCCCAGGGGTGCAACTTTTACCCCATTGTGAGGTATTTTCTTACAGAGCCTGTCAGCCTCTTCAAATGTGGTAAATCGCAGGTTTCTGTGAAATCCTCACTCGGAGCTATGAATCGTCAAAGTTTGTCGCAATGTTAAGTCTATGGGATTTTTTGGAAGTTTGTTCGCCCCTGGGGCGAACATCGTACCCCCGATCGCTAATAAAAGTCATAGCACACCTCTCCTCAATAGGCCGCACGTTTTGATGCCTCATTCGTGGGTCTGTGACAAAAGCTGCGGGAGGAGTAGCGCGTCAAACTTTTTGGCGGACTTCAAAAAAGCAATAGTAATAGTGTTGCCTTGCTTTCAGCAAGCACCACTAACTAGAATGTACATTTCCAGAAGAAAATGTGAAGTGGTGCTTGCAGTGGCAAAACTCGCCGCTCGGTTGCTAGAGTATTGTACATGATTGCATACGAGCCAACAACCATGTCTGTACGATGTTCTGGTGCTGAGATATGGATTATTCATGTGTTCAGGTGGTTACTAGGGTACTCTATATGGTTGCTATGGTGTGCTTATGCAGTTTATGAGATGATATTTAAAGACTAGTTGACAGTCTGAGTCAAAAAAGCCAAACTCCATGTTTCTACCATTTTCTGGAGCTGAAAAATGACTTAGAAATGTAGTTTTATGGTTGCTAGGGTGGCATAAGTGGTTGCTAGGGCGTGGCCATGAAGTTGTTATGTCCCTACTTATTGGCTGCTTCATAAGCCGAGTCAAAAGAGCCCAACCCCAAGTCTCTATGACCTTCTAGTCAAAAGATATGATCTCACAAATTTTGTGCCAATGTTAAGTCTATGGGACTTTTTTACCCAATGATTTGCCCCTGGGGCGAACACCGTACCCCTGATCGCTAAGAAAAATCATACCACACCTCTCCTCAATAATCCGCACAATTTGACGCCTCAATCAGGGGTGTGTGATGTCGGCGTGTATTTTTTAACAGATAATTACTGTGGAGTTTTTATTTGGAGTTTTTATAGAGTTTTATAGAGTTATTTAGTATGGCACGAGGCCTGCGGCCTCGTGCCTATCACCCACGGTTGCTAGGGTGCTGTAACTGGTTGCTATGGTGTGGCTTTGAAGATTTAGGGCCATTACTTATTGGCTGCTTGATAAAATAAATCCTCCTAGGGAGAGAGAGAGGGCCTGACAGCAGGGCTGTCAGGCCCTTTTCTGTGGGTGTGTGTGAAAGTGGCAGTTGAGATTTAAATTTCTGAAAATTCCGCAATGTTAAGTCAATGGGACTTTTTTGGCCGCTTTTTCGTCCGCTGTGCGAACATCGTACACCCGATCTCTTAGAAAAGTCATAGCACACCATTCCCGAACAAGCCGCACGTTTTGACACCACTTTCATGGGTCTGTGACAAAAGCTGCGGGAGGAGTAGCGCGTCAAAAAGTGGCCAGAAGAAAAATAATAAGAACTAGAAAAAGTTCGTCGAGACAAACTTTAAGTTGGCTTGTGAAAGTTTGGACCGCAAAGTTTGAAGAAGTATAAAGTAGTTTGAAGTTTAAATTAGTTTAAAGTTTAAATTAGTTTGAAGTTTAAATTAGTTTAAAGTAGTTTATAGTTTAACTTAGTTTAAAGTTTAAAGTAGTTTAAATTAATTTAAAGTTTAAATTAGTTTGAATTTTAAAGTAGTTTGAAGTTTAAATTAGTTTGAATTTTAAAGTAGTTTGAAGTTTAAATTAGTTTAAAGTAGTTTAAAGTAGTTTAAAGTTTTAAATAGTTTAAAGTTCAAAGTAGTTTAAAGGTTAAAGTATAGTTTCAAGTAATTAAATGTTGCTAGGGTGTTTCTAGTGGGTTGCTAAGGTGTTGTGGGTGGTTGCTAGGTGGTTTCTAAGGTATTTTGAGTGGTTGCTAGGGTGTTCTGGGTGGTTGCTAGGGTGTTCTAGGGTATTTTAGGTGGTTGCTACGGTGTTGCTAGGGTGTTTTAAGGCATTTTGTGTGGTTGCTAGGGTGTTGTAAGGGTGTTCTAAGGTATTTTGGGTGGTTGCTATGGTGTTGCTAGGGTGTTCTAAGGTATTTTAGGTGGTTGCTAGGGTGTTCTAAGGTATTTTTGGTGGTTGCTAGGGTGTTCTGGGTGGTTGCTAGGGTGTTCTAAGGTATTTTGGGTGGTTGCTAGGGTGTTCTGGATGGTTGCTATGGTGTTCTAAGGTATTTTGGATGGTTGCTAGGGTGTTGCTAGGATGGTCTGAGGTATTTTGGGTGGTTGCTAGGGTGTTGCTAGGGTGTTCTAAGGTATTTTTGGTGGTTGCTAGGGTGTTGCTAGGGTGTTCTAAGGTATTTTGGGTGGTTGCTAGGGTGTTGCTAGGGTGTTCTAAGGTATTTTGGGTGGTTGCTAGGGTGTTGCTAGGGTGTTATAAGGCATTTTGGGTGGTTGCTAGGGTGTTGCTAGGGTGTTCTAAGGTATTTTGGGTGGTTGCTAGGGTGTTGCTAGGGTGTTCTAAGGTATTTTGGGTGGTTGCTAGGGTGTTGCTAGGGTGTTCTAAGGTATTTTTGGTGGTTGCTAGGGTGTTGCTAGGGTGTTCTAAGGTATTTTGGGTGGTTGCTATGGTGTTGCTAGGGTGTTCTAAGGTATTTTGGGTGGTTGCTATGGTGTTGCTATGGTGTTCTATGGTATTTTGGGTGGTTGCTAGGGTGTTGCTAGGATGTTCTGAGGTATTTCGGGTGGTTGCTAGGGTGTTGCTAGGGTGTTCTAAGGTATTTTTGGTGGTTGCTAGGGTGTTGCTAGGGTGTTCTAAGGTATTTTGGGTGGTTGCTATGGTGTTGCTAGGGTGTTCTAAGGTATTTTGGGTGGTTGCTAGGGTGTTCTAAGTTATTTTGGCTTGTTGCTAGGGTGTTCTAAGGTATTTTGGGTGGTTGCTAGGGTGTTGCTAGGGTGTTCTAAGGCATTTTGGGTGGTTGCTAGGGTGTTCTGGGTGGTTGCTAGGGTGTTCTATGGTATATTATGTGGTTGCTTGGGTGTTCTAAGGTATTGTGGGTGGTTGCTATGGTGTTGCTAGGGTGTTCTAAGGTATTTCAGTTGGTTTCTAGGGTGTTCTGGGTGGTTGCTATGCAGTTGCTAGAGTGTTCTGGGTGTTTGCTATGGTGAACTATTTATGAGTTTAAAAGTTCATAAGTGTATGAATTCATGAGAGTTCATACGTGTATGAATTAATGCATTTATAAGTTCATGAGTTTATAAGTGTATGAATTTATGAGTTTAGAGTTTATAAGTTTAAATGAGTAAGAGTTCAGAGTTTATTAATTTATGAGTTTGAGTTCATAAGTGTATGAATTCATGAGTTTATAAGTGTATGAGTTTATAAGTGTACGAGTTTATGAGTTTAAAGTTTAAATTAGTTTGAAGTTTAAAGTTTAAATAAGTTTGAAGTTTAAAGTTTAAATAAGTTTGAAGTTTAAATTAGTTTGAAGTTTAAAGTTTAATTTAGTTTAAAGTAGATAGATAGATAGATGGATAAGTGTCATAGATAGATGAGTTTATTAGTTTGAATGAGTCTCATTGGCTCATATAGTATATAGAATGGCAGTTTGATTCAGTCTAGGGTTTCAAGGGATTTACTTTTGAATTTTTGACAGTTGGGGAGTTTGAAAATCTGAAGATTCCGCAATGTAAAGTCAATGGGAGTTTTTTCCGACTTTGATCGTAGTTTTTAGGAAAACCGTAAGTCCGATCAGTTAGAAAAGATATAGCACACCGAGTCAGAACAGTTTGAGTGTCCGTGCCGAGTTTGGAGTATGTGGAGTTAAAGCTCTAGGAGGAGATAGAGTTGTAAATTTTAGTCTCAGAAAAAGAATAATAATAATAATAATAATAAGTTTAAATACAACATCAGTAAGTTGGCTCTCACAAGCCAACTTAATAAGAATAATAAGTATGGACAATAACACTAGTGTTGCTTTGCCATAGGCAAGCACCACTAACTAGAATGTACATTTCCAGAAGAAAATGTGAAGTGGTGCTTGCAGTGGCAAAACTCGCCGCTCGGTTGCTAGATTGTTGTACATGATTGCATACGAGCCAACAACCAAGTCTGTACGATATTGTGGAGCTGAGATATGGCTTATACATGTGTTTGTATGGTTACTAGGGTACCCTATATGGTTGCTATGGTGTGCTTATACAGATAATAAGATGATATTTAAAGACTAGTTGACAGTCTGAGTCAAAAAAGGCAAACTCCATGTTTCTTCTATTTTCTGGAGCTGAGATATGGCTTGAATATGTTGTTTTATGGTTGCTAGGCTGCCCTAAGTGGTTGCTAGGGCAGGAATATGAAGTTATTATGTCACTACTTATTGGCTGCTTGATAGGCTGAGTCAAAAGAGCCCAACCCCAAGTCTCTATGACCTTCTGGTGAAAAGATATGATATAACAAATTTTGTGCCAATGTTAAGTCTATGGGACATTTTTCGGCCGATTTATCGCCCGCCGGACGAACATCGTACAACCGATCGCTTAGAAAAGACATAGCACACCTCTCCTCAATGAACCGGTCGATTTGACACCTCACTCATGGGTCTACGACAAAAGGTGCGGGAGGAGTAGCGTGCCGAAATTTTGTCTCGGTGAATAGTAATCACAATACTAGAATGTACATTTCCAGAAGAAAATGTGAAGTGGTGCTTGCAGTGGCAAAACTCGCCGCTCGGTTTCTAGCGTGCGGTTAGCTAGTTTTTACCAAGATGCTAGCATGATTAGCATGTTGCTAACATCATGCTAGCATGATTAGTATGTTGTTAGCATTCTGTTAGCATTATTAGCATGTTGCTAGCATGATGCTAGCATGATTAGCATGTTGCTAGCATGATTAGCATGTTGCTAGGAACATGCTAGCATGATTAGCATGTTGTTAGCATCATGCTACCAACATGCTAGCATGATTAGAATGTTGCTAGCATGATGCCCGCAAAAATAAGCATGTTGCAAACATGTTTTAGGTAGATGCTAGCATGATTAGCATATTGCTAGCATCATGCTAGTATGTTTAGCATGTTGCTAAAATGATGCTAGCATGGTTGCTAAGGTGTTACTAGGTGGTTGCAAGGGTATTATGGGTGGTTGCTAGGGCGTTGCTAGGGTGTTTTGGGTGGTTGCTAGAGTGTTGCTAGGTGGTTGCTAGGGTGTTTTGGGTGGTTGCTAGGGTGTTGCTAGGTGGTTGCTAGGGTGTTCTGGGTGGTTGCTAGGGTGTTGCTAGGCGGTTGCTAGGGTGTTCTGGGTGGTTGCTAGGGTGTTGCTAGGGTGTTCTGAGTGGTTGCTAGGGTGTTGCTAGGCGGTTGCTAGGGTGTTCTGGGTGGTTGCTAGGCGGTTGCTAGGGTATTCTGGGTGGTTGCTATGGTGTTGCTAGGCGGTTGCTAGGGTGTTTTGGGTGGTTGCTAGGGTGTTTTAGGTGGTTGCTATGGTATTCTGGATGGTTGCTATGGTGTTACTAGGTGGTTGGTAGTGTTCACATTTGGTTACTATAGAGTTTTTATAATGTTCATGGCATGATTTAGCACTTAGCTAATCAATATTAGCATGTAGCTATTCACAGCTAGCATGTTTAGCATGTTGAAAGTCCTGTGTGCTAGCATGAGTCAAAAGACCCCAACCCCATCTCTATATGATGTTCTGATGCAGAGATGTAGGTCTTGCAAAATGGTTGCTAGGGTACTCTGTTTGGTTGCTAGGGAGTGGCTTGGCAGCTGCCAATAATGAAACTCCAAAGGCTGCTTGTCAGTATGAATTATATAAACCAACCCCCATCTCTATACGATGTTCTGATATAGAGATGTAGGTCTTGCAAAATGGTTGCTAGGGTGCTCTGTTTGGTTGCTAGGGAGTGGCTTGGCAGCTGCCAATCATGAAACTCCAAAGGCTGCTTGTCAGTATAAATGATATAAACCAACTCCCATGCCTCTGTGACATTCAGAATGGAAGATATCCCTGTTTGGATTTTGGTTGCTAAGGTGCTCGACAATGGTTGCTAGGGCGTGGCCAGTAAGTGTTGAGGTGATTCATGATTGGCTGTTTGCTGCCCCGAGTCAAACTAGCCCACCCTCATGTTTCTATGACTCTTATATTCTGAGATATCCCTTTGATCTGTTTCAATGGAAGTCTATGGAACTTGTTGCTAAGGAGGTCTAAATGGTTGCTAGGGCGTGGCTAGATAGCTTCACAATGATCCTGAAAGACTGATTGGCCGTCTGAGTAAAATGAGCCCGCCCCTTTGTCTCTACGACACTGTGATCCAGAGTTATGTTCAATATAAAAGCGGTTTCTATGGTGTAGGACGGCCCATTTCATGGGCCGTCCTACACCATAGTAAGTCAATGGGGCAACTTTGGGCAGCTCCTGCCCCACAGGGGTGCAACTTTTACCCCATTGTGTGGTATATTCTTACAGAGCCTGTCAGCCTCTTCAAATGTGGTAAATTACACGTTTCTGCGACATCCTCGTTCCGAGCTACGACTCGTCAAAGTTTGACGCAATGTTAAGTCTATGGGATTTTTCGGCCGGTTTTTCGCCCCTGGGGCGAACATCGTACCCCCGATCCCTTAGAAAAGTCATAGCACACCATTCCCGAACAGGCCGCACGTTTTGACACCTCATTCATGGGTCTGTGACAAAAACTGTGGGAGGAGTAGCGCGTCAAAAAGTGGCCAGAAGAATAAGAATAAGAAGAATAAGAATAAGAATAACTAGAATGTACATTTCCAGAAGAAAATGTGAAGTGGTGCTTGCAGTGGCAAAACTTGCCGCTCGGTTGCTAGCGTGCGGTTAGCTAGTTTTTACCAAGATGCTAGCATGATTAGCATGTTGCTAGCATCATGCTAGCATGATTAGCATGTTGTTAGCATTATGCTAGCATTATTAGCATGTTGCTAGCATGATTAGCATGTTGCTAGCATGATGTTAGCATGATTAGCATTTTGCTAGTATGTTGCTAGCATGATTAGCTTGTTGCTAGCATGATGCTAGCATGGTTAGCATGTTGCTAGCATGTTGCTAGCATGATATGCATGTTGCTAGCATGATGCTAGCATGATTAGTATGTTGTTAGCATTATGCTAGCATGATTAGCATGTTGTTAGCATCATGCTACCAACATGCTAGCATGACTAGCATGTTGTTATCATTATGCTAGCATTATTAGCAGGTTGCTAGCATGATTAGCATGTTGCTAGCATTATGTTAACATGATTAGCATTTTGCTAGCATGTTGCTAGCATGATGCTAGCATGATTAGCATGTTTATAGCATGTTGCTAGCATGATTAGCATGTTGCTAGCATGATGCTAGCATGATTAGCATGTTACTAGCATGTTGCTAGCATGATTAGCATGTTGCTAGCATGATGCTAGCATGATTAGCATGTTGTTAGCATCATGCTAGCATGATTAGCATGTTTTTAGCATCATGCTACCAACATGCTAGCATGATTAGCATGGTTGCTAAGGTGTTACTAGGTGGTTGCTAGGGTATTATGGGTGGTTGCTAGGGCGTTGCTAGGCGGTTGCTAGGGTTTTTGGGTGGTTGCTATGGTGTTGCTAGGCGGTTGCTAGGGTGTTCTGGGTGGTTGCTAGGGTGTTGCTAGGCGGTTGCTAGGGTGTTCTGAGTGGTTGCTAGGGTGTTGCTAGGCGGTTGCTATGGTATTCGGGGTGGTTGCTAGGGCAATGCTAGGCGGTTGCTAGGGTAATCTGGGTGGTTGCTAGGGCGTTGCTAGGTGGTTGCTAGGGTGTCCTGGGTGGTTGCTAGGCGGTTGCAAGGGTGTTCTGGGTGGTTGCTAGGGCGTTGCTAGGCAGTTGCTAGGGTGTTCTGGGTGGTTGCTAGGGTGTTGCTAGGGTAATCTGGGTGGTTGCTATGGTGTTACTAGGTGGTTGGTAGTTGTCAAAGATGGTTACTGTTGAGTTTGTAGCATTTTATTGGCATGATTTAGCACTTAGCTAATCAATATTAGCATGTAGCTATTCACTGCTAGCATGTGTAGCATGTAGCAAGTCCTGTTTGCTAGCATGAGTCAAAAGAGCCAACCCCCATCTCTATACGATGTTCTGATGCAGAGATATTGGTCTTGCAAAACGGTTGCTAGGGTACTGTGTTTGGTTGCTAGGGAGTGGCTTGGCAGCTGCCAATCATGAAGCTCCAAAGTCAATGTGAATGTATAAACCAACCCCCATCTCTATACGATGTTTTGATGCAGAGATATAGGTCTTGCAAAATGGTTGCTAGGGTACTCTGTTTGGTTGCTAGGGAGTGGCTTGGCAGCTGCCAATCATGAAACTCCAAAGGCTTCTTGTCAGTATGAATGATATAAACCAACTCCCACGCCTTTGTGACATTCAGAATGGAAGATATTCCTCTTTGAATTTTGGTTGCTAAGGTGCTTGATAATGGTTGCTAGGGAGGGGTTAGGATGTGTTGAGGTGATTCAGGATTGGCTGTTTGCTGCCCCGAGTCAAACGAGCCCACCCTCATGTTTCTATGACTCTTATATCCTGAGATATCCCTTTGATCTGTTTCAATGGAAGTCTATGGAACTTGTTGCTAAGGAGCTCTAAATGGTTGCTAGGGCGTGGCTTGATAGCTTCACAATGATCCTGAGAGACTGATTGGTTGTCTGAGTAAAATGAGCCCGCCCCTTTGTCTCTACGACACTGTGATCCAGAGTTATGTTCAATATAAAAGCGGTTTCTATGGTGTAGGACGGCCCATTTCATGGGCCGTCCTACACCATAGTAAGTCAATGGGGCAAGTTTGGGCCGCTCCTGCCCCCCAGGGGTGCAACTTTTACCCCATTGTGTGGTATGTTCTTACAGAGCCTGTCAGCCTCTTCAAATGTGGTAAATTACACGTTTCTGCGACATCCTCGTTCCGACCTACGACTCGTCAAAGTTTGACGCAATGTTAAGTCTATGGGATTTTTCGGCCGGTTTTTCGCCCCTGGGGCGAACATCGTACCCCCGATCCCTTAGAAAAGTCATAGCACACCATTCCCGAACAGGCCGCACGTTTTGACGCCTCATTCGTGGGTCTGTGACAAAAACTGCGGGAGGAGTAGCGCGTCAAAAAGTGGCCAGAAGAAAAATAATAAGAATAAGAATAACTAGAATGTACATTTCCAGAAGAAAATGTGAAGTGGTGCTTGCAGTGGCAAAACTCGCCGCTCGGTTGCTAGGGTGTGGTACATTATTGCATACGAGACAACAAACACGTCTGTACGATGTTCTGGTGCTGAGATATGGCTTATTTATGTGTTCAGGTGGTTACTAGGGTACTCTATATGGTTGCTATGGTGTGCTTGTACAGTTTATGAGATGATATTTAAAGACTAGTTGACAGTCCAAGTCAAAAAAGCCAAACTCCATATTTCTACAATTTTCTGGAGCTGAAATATGGCTTGGAAATGTAGTTTTATGGTTGCTAGGGTGCCCTAAATGGTTGCTAGGGCACGGCTATGAAGTTATTATATCACTACTTATTGGCTGCTTGATAGGCCTAGTCAAAAGAGCCCAACCCCAAGTCTCTATGACCTTCTGGTCAAAAGATATGATCTCACAAATTTTGTGCCAATGTTAAGTCTATGGGACTTTTTTCGTCCAATTTATCGCCCGCCGGACGATCATCGTACAACCGATCGCTTAGAAAAGACATAGCACACCTCTCCTCAATGAACCGGTCGATTTGACACCTCATTCATGTGTCTACGACAAAACGTGCGGGAGGAGTAGCGCGCCGAAGTTTTGTCTTGGTGAATAGTAATCACAACACTAGAATGTACATTTCCAGAAGAAAATGTGAAGTGGTGCTTGCAGTGGCAAAACTCGCCGCTCGGTTGCTAGGGTGTTCTTGGAGTTTGCTATGATGATGTAAGGCAGTTGCTAGGGTGTTCTGGGTGGTTGCTAGGCGGTTGCTAGGGTGTTCTGGGTGGTTGCTAGGGCGTTGCTAGGCAGTTGCTAGGGTGTTCTGGGTGGTTGCTAGGGTGTTGCTAGGGTAATCTGGGTGGTTGCTATGGTGTTACTAGGTGGTTGGTAGTTGTCAAATATGGTTACTGTTGAGTTTGTAGCATTTTATTGGCATGATTTAGCACTTAGCTAATCAATATTAGCATGTAGCTATTCACTGCTAGCATGTGTAGGATGTAGCAAGTCCTGTTTGCTAGCATGAGTCAAAAGAGCCAACCCCCATCTCTATACAATGTTCTGATACAGAGATATAGGTCTTGCAAAACGGTTGCTAGGGTACTCTGTTTGGTTGCTAGGGAGTGGCTTCACAGCTGCCAATCATGAAGCTCCAAAGTCAATGTGAATGTATAAACCAACCCCCATCTCTATACGATGTTTTGATGCAGAGATATAGGTCTTGCAAAATGGTTGCTAGGGTACTCTGTTTGGTTGCTAGGGAGTGGCTTGGCAGCTGCCAATCATGAAACTCCAAAGGCTGCTTGTCAGTATGAATGATTTAAACCAACCCCCATCTCTATACGATGTTCTGATGCAGAGATGTAGGTCTTGCAAAATGGTTGCTAGGGTACTCTGTTTGGTTGCTAGGGAGCGGCTTGGCAGATGCCAATGATGAAACTCCAAATACTTCTTGTCACTATGAAAAATATAAAACAATTCCCACGCCTTTGTGACATTCAGAATGGAAGATATCCCTCTTCGGATTTTGGTTGCTAAGGTGCTTGACAATAGTTGCTAGGGAGGGGTTAGGATGTGTTGAGGTGATTCAGGATTGGCTGTTTGCCGCCCCGAGTCAAACGAGACCACCCTCATGTTTCTATGACTCTTATATCCTGAGATATCCCTTTGATCTCTTTCAATGGAAGTCTATGGAACTTGTTGCTAAGGAGGTCTAAATGGTTGCTAGGGCGTGGCTTAATAGCTTCACAATGATCCTGAGAGACTGATTGGTCGTCCGAGTAAAATGAGTCCGCCCCCTTGTCTCTATGACACTGTGACCCAGAGCTATGTTCAATACAAAATCCCTATGTAATTTACCATAGTAGGAAAAACATGCATTTCATGGGCCATCCCACACCATAGTAAGTCAATGGGGAAACTTTGGGCAGCTCCTGCACCCCAGGGGTGCAACTTTTACCCCATTGTGAGGTATGTTCTTACAGAGCCTGTCAGCCTCTTCAAATGTGGCAAATCACATGCTTCTGTGAAATCCTCGTTCGGAGCTATGAGTCGTCAAAGTTTGTCGCAATGTTAAGTCTATGGGATTTTTTGGAAGTTTGTTCGCCCATGGGGCGAACATCGTACCCCCGATCTCTTATTAAAAGTCATAGGACACTTCTCCTCAATAGGCTGCACGATTTGATGCCTCATTCATGGGTCTGTGACAAAAGCTGCAGGCGGAGGAGTGCGCCAAAATTTTTTCCCGAAATAGTAAATGCTGTACTAGAAAATTTTCAATGGGAAAAATTTGGGCAGCTCCTGTCCCCCAGGGGTGCAACTTTTACCCCATTGTGAGTTATTTTCTTACAGAGCCTGTCAGCCTCTTCAAATGTGGTAAATCGCAGGCTTCTGTGAAATCCTCGTTCGGAGCTATGAGTCGTCAAAGTTTTCGCAATGTTAAGTCTATGGGATTTTTTGGGCCGTTTTTCGCCCCTGGGGCGAACATCGTACCCCCGATCCCTTAGAAAAGTCATAGCACACCATTCCCGATTAGGCCGCACATTTTGACGTCTCATTCATGGGTCTGTGACAAAAACTGCGGGAGGAGTAGCGCGTCAAAAAGTGGCCAGAAGAATAAGAAGAATAAGAATAAGAATAATAAACCAATGGGGGTCAATGGGGCAACTTTGGGCCCCTCCTGTCCCCCAGGGGTGCAACTTTTACCCCATTGTGAGGTATGTTCTTACAGAGCCTGTCAGCCTCTTCAAATGTGGTAAATCGCAGGCTTCTGTGAAATCCTCGCTCGGAGCTATGAGTCGTCAAAGTTTGTCGCAATGTTAAGTCTATGGGATTTTTTGGAAGTTTGTTCGCCCCTGGGGCGAACACCGTACCCCCGATCGCTTATAAAAGTCATAGCACACCTCTCCTCAATAGGCCGCACGTTTTGATGCCTCATTCGTGGGTCTGTGACAAAAGCTGCGGGAGGAGTAGCGCGTCAAACTTTTTGGCGGACTCAAAAAAAGCAATAGTAATAGTGTTGCCTTGCTTTCAGCAAGCACCACTAATAAGTATGTGAGATAACAATAGTGTTGCTTCGCCATAGGCAAGCACCACTAACTAGAATGTACATTTCCAGAAGAAAATGTGAAGTGGTGCTTGCAGTGGCAAAACTCGCCGCTCGGTTGCTAGAGTGTGGCACATGATTGCATACGAGCCAACAACCATGTCTGTACGATGTTCTGGTGCTGAGATATGGCTTATTCGTGTGTTCAGGTGGTTACTAGGGTACCCTATATGGTTGCTATGGTGTGCTTATACAGTTTATGAGATGATATTTAAAGACTAGTTGACAGTCTGAGTCAAAAAAGCCAAACTCCATGTTTCTACCATTTTCTGGAGCTGAAAAATGACTTAGAAATGTAGTTTTATGGTTGATAGGGTGGCATAAGTGGTTGCTAGGGCGTGGCCATGAAGTTGTTATGTCCCTACTTATTGGCTGCTTCATAAGCCGAGTCAAAAGAGCCCAACCCCAAGTCTCTATGACCTTCTAGTCAAAAGATATGATCTCACAAATTTTGTGCCAATGTTAAGTCTATGGGACTTTTTTACCCAATGATTTGCCCCTGGGGCGAACACCGTACCCCTGATCGCTAAGAAAAATCATACCACACCTCTCCTCAATAATCCGCACAATTTGACGCCTCAATCAGGGGTGTGTGATGTCGGCGTGTATTTTTTAACAGATAATTACTGTGGAGTTTTTATTTGGAGTTTTTATAGAGTTTTATAGAGTTATTTAGTATGGCACGTGCGGCCCTGCGGCCTCGTGCCTATCACCCACGGTTGCTAGGGTGCTGTAACTGGTTGCTATGGTGTGGCTTTGAAGATTTAGGGCCATTACTTATTGGCTGCTTGATAAAATAAATCCTCCTAGGGGGAGAGAGAGGTCTGCCTGACAGCAGGGCTGTCAGGCCCTTTTGTGTCTGTGTGAAAATGACAGTTGAGATTTAAATTTCTGAAAATTCCGCAATGTTAAGTCAATGGGACTTTTTTGGCCGCTTTTTCGTCCGCTGTGCGAACATCGTACACCCGATCTCTTAGAAAAGTCATAGCACACCATTCCCGAACAGGCCGCACGTTTTGACACCTCACTCATGGGTCTGTGACAAAAACTGCGGGAGGAGTAGCGCGTCAAACTTTGTCCAGAATAATAATAAAAATTAGAATAAGAACTAGAATGTACATTTCCAGAAGAAAATGTGAAGTGGTGCTTGCAGTGGCAAAACTTGCCGCTCGGTTGCTAGCGTGCGGTTAGCTAGTTTTTACCAAGATGCTAGCATGATTAGCATGTTGCTAGCATCATGCTAGCATGATTAGCATGTTGTTAGCATTATGCTAGCATTATTAGCATGTTGCTAGCATGATTTGCATGTTGCTAGCATGATGTTAGCATGATTAGCATTTTGCTAGTATGTTGCTAGCATGATTAGCTTGTTGCTAGCATGATGCTAGCATGGTTAGCATGTTGCTAGCATGTTGCTAGCATGATTAGCATGTTGCTAGCATGATGCTAGCATGATTAGTATGTTGTTAGCATTATGCTAGCATGATTAGCATGTTGTTAGCATCATGCTACCAACATGCTAGCATGACTAGCATGTTGTTATCATTATGCTAGCATTATTAGCAGGTTGCTAGCATGATTAGCATGTTGCTAGCATTATGTTAACATGATTAGCATTTTGCTAGCATGTTGCTAGCATGATGCTAGCATGATTAGCATGTTTATAGCATGTTGCTAGCATGATTAGCATGTTGCTAGCATGATGCTAGCATGATTAGCATGTTACTAGCATGTTGCTAGCATGATTAGCATGTTGCTAGCATGATGCTAGCATGATTAGCATGTTGTTAGCATCATGCTAGCATGATTAGCATGTTTTTAGCATCATGCTACCAACATGCTAGCATGATTAGCATGGTTGCTAAGGTGTTACTAGGTGGTTGCTAGGGTATTATGGGTGGTTGCTAGGGCGTTGCTAGGCGGTTGCTAGGGTTTTTGGGTGGTTGCTATGGTGTTGCTAGGCGGTTGCTAGGGTGTTCTGGGTGGTTGCTAGGGTGTTGCTAGGCGGTTGCTAGGGTGTTCTGAGTGGTTGCTAGGGTGTTGCTAGGCGGTTGCTATGGTATTCGGGGTGGTTGCTAGGGCAATGCTAGGCGGTTGCTAGGGTAATCTGGGTGGTTGCTAGGGCGTTGCTAGGTGGTTGCTAGGGTGTCCTGGGTGGTTGCTAGGCGGTTGCAAGGGTGTTCTGGGTGGTTGCTAGGGCGTTGCTAGGCAGTTGCTAGGGTGTTCTGGGTGGTTGCTAGGGTGTTGCTAGGGTAATCTGGGTGGTTGCTATGGTGTTACTAGGTGGTTGGTAGTTGTCAAAGATGGTTACTGTTGAGTTTGTAGCATTTTATTGGCATGATTTAGCACTTAGCTAATCAATATTAGCATGTAGCTATTCACTGCTAGCATGTGTAGCATGTAGCAAGTCCTGTTTGCTAGCATGAGTCAAAAGAGCCAACCCCCATCTCTATACGATGTTCTGATGCAGAGATATTGGTCTTGCAAAACGGTTGCTAGGGTACTGTGTTTGGTTGCTAGGGAGTGGCTTGGCAGCTGCCAATCATGAAGCTCCAAAGTCAATGTGAATGTATAAACCAACCCCCATCTCTATACGATGTTTTGATGCAGAGATATAGGTCTTGCAAAATGGTTGCTAGGGTACTCTGTTTGGTTGCTAGGGAGTGGATTGGCAGCTGCCAATCATGAAACTCCAAAGGCTTCTTGTCAGTATGAATGATATAAACCAACTCCCACGCCTTTGTGACATTCAGAATGGAAGATATTCCTCTTTGAATTTTGGTTGCTAAGGTGCTTGATAATGGTTGCTAGGGAGGGGTTAGGATGTGTTGAGGTGATTCAGGATTGGCTGTTTGCTGCCCCGAGTCAAACGAGCCCACCCTCATGTTTCTATGACTCTTATATCCTGAGATATCCCTTTGATCTGTTTCAATGGAAGTCTATGGAACTTGTTGCTAAGGAGCTCTAAATGGTTGCTAGGGCGTGGCTTGATAGCTTCACAATGATCCTGAGAGACTGATTGGTTGTCTGAGTAAAATGAGCCCGCCCCTTTGTCTCTACGACACTGTGATCCAGAGTTATGTTCAATATAAAAGCGGTTTCTATGGTGTAGGACGGCCCATTTCATGGGCCGTCCTACACCATAGTAAGTCAATGGGGCAAGTTTGGGCCGCTCCTGCCCCCCAGGGGTGCAACTTTTACCCCATTGTGTGGTATGTTCTTACAGAGCCTGTCAGCCTCTTCAAATGTGGTAAATTACACGTTTCTGCGACATCCTCGTTCCGACCTACGACTCGTCAAAGTTTGACGCAATGTTAAGTCTATGGGATTTTTCGGCCGGTTTTTCGCCCCTGGGGCGAACATCGTACCCCCGATCCCTTAGAAAAGTCATAGCACACCATTCCCGAACAGGCCGCACGTTTTGACGCCTCATTCGTGGGTCTGTGACAAAAACTGCGGGAGGAGTAGCGCGTCAAAAAGTGGCCAGAAGAAAAATAATAAGAATAAGAATAATAAGTATGGACAATAACAATAGTGTTGCTTTGCCATAGGCAAGCACCACTAATAATAAGTATGCACAATAACACTAGTGTTGCTTTGCCATAGGCAAGCACCACTAACTAGAATGTACATTTCCAGAAGAAAATGTGAAGTGGTGCTTGCAGTGGCAAAACTCGCCGCTCGGTTGCTAGAGTGTGGTACATTATTGCATACGAGCCAACAACCATGTCTGTACGATGCTCTGGTGCTGAGATATGGCTTATTCATGTGTTTGTATGGTTACTAGGGTACTCTATATGGTTGCTATGGTGTGCTTATACAGTTTATGAGATGATATTTAAAGACTAGTTGACAGTCTAAGTCAAAAAAGCCAAACTCCATGTTTCTACTATTTTCTGGAGCTGAATTATAGATTGTAAATGTTGTTTTATGGTTGCTAGGGTGGCATAAGTGGTTGCTAGGGCGTGGCCATGAAGTTGTTATGCCCCTACTTATTGGCTGCTTGATAGGCCGAGTCAAAAGAGCCCAATCTCAAGTCTCTGTGACCTTGTAGTCAAAAGATATGATCTCACAAATGTTGTGCCAATGTTAAGTCTATGGGAATTTTTTCGTCCGATTTATCGGCTGCTGAACGAACATCGTACAACCGATCACTTAGAAAAGTCATAGCACACCTCTCCTCAATGAGCCGGTCGATTTGAGACCTCATTCATGGGTCTACGACAAAAAATGCGGGAGGAGTAGCGTGCCGAAGTTTTGTCTTGGTGAATAGTAATCACAATACTAGAATGTACATTTCCAGAAGAAAATGTGAAGTGGTGCTTGCAGTGGCAAAACTCGCCGCTCGGTTGCTAGGTTTTTGAACATGATTGCATACGAGCCAATAACCATGTCTGTACGATATTGTGGAGCTGAGATGTGGCTTATACATGTGTTTGTATGGTTACTAGGGTACCCTATATGGTTGCTATGGTGTGCTTATACAGTTTATGAGATGATATTTAAAGAGCAGTTGACAGTCTGAGTCAAAAAAGGCAAACTCCATGTTTCTTCTATTTTCTGGAGCTGAGATATGGCTTGAATATGTTGTTTTATGGTTGCTAGGGTGCCATAAGGGGTTGCTAGGGCGGGAATATGAATTTATTATGTCACTACTTATTGGCTGCTTGACAGGGCGAGTCAAAAGAGCCCAACCCCAAGTCTCTATGACCTTCTGGTGAAAAGATATGATCTCACAAATTTTGTGCCAATGTTAAGTCTATGGGACTTTTTTTGGGCGATTTATCGCCCGCCGGACGAACATCGTACAACCGATCGCTTAGAAAAGACATAGCACACCTCTCCTCAATGAACCGGTCGATTTGACACCTCACTCATGGGTCTACGACAAAAGGTGCGGGAGGAGTAGCGTGCCGAAGTTTTGTCTAGGTGAATAGTAATCACAACACTAGAATGTACATTTCCAGAAGAAAATGTGAAGTGGTGCTTGCAGTGGCAAAACTCGCCGCTCGGTTGCTAGGGTGTGGCACATTATTGCATACGAGCCAACAACCATGTCTGTACGATGTTCTGGTGCTGAGATATGGCTTATTCGTGTGTTCAGGTGGTTACTAGGGTACTCTAAATGGTTGCTATGGTGTGCTTATACAGTTTATGAGATGATATTAGAAGACTAGTTGACAGTCTGAGTCAAAAAAGCCAAACTCCATGTTTCTACCATTTTCTGGAGCTGAAAAATGACTTAGAAATGTAGTTTTATGGTTGCTAGGGTGGCATAAGTGGTTGCTAGGGCATGGCCATGAAGTTGTTATGTCCCTACTTATTGGCTGCTTCATAAGCCGAGTCAAAAGAGCCCAACCCCAAGTCTCTATGACCTTCTAGTCAAAAGATATGATCTCACAAATTTTGTGCCAATGTTAAGTCTATGGGACTTTTTTACCCAATGATTTGCCCCTGGGGCGAACACCGTACCCCTGATTGCTAAGAAAAATCATACCACACCTCTCCTCAATAATCCGCACAATTTGACGCCTCAATCAGGGGTGTGTGATGTCGGCGTGTATTTTTTAACAGATAATTACTGTGGAGTTTTTATTTGGAGTTTTTATAGAGTTTTATAGAGTTATTTAGTATGGCACGAGGCCTGCGGCCTCGTGCCTATCACCCACGGTTGCTAAGGTGCTGTAACTGGTTGCTATGGTGTGGCTTTGAAGATTTAGGGCCATTACTTATTGGCTGCTTGATAAAATAAATCCTCCTAGGGAGAGAGAGAGGTCTGCCTGACAGCAGGGCTGTCAGGCCCTTTTGTGTCTGTGTGAAAATGACAGTTGAGATTTAAATTTCTGAAAATTCCGCAATGTTAAGTCAATGGGACTTTTTTGGCCGCTTTTTCGTCCGCTGTGCGAACATCGTACACCCGATCTCTTAGAAAAGTCATAGCACACCATTCCCGAACAAGCCGCACGTTTTGACACCACTTTCATGGGTCTGTGACAAAAGCTGCGGGAGGAGTAGCGCGCCGAAATTTTGTCCGGAAGAAAAATAAGAATAATAAGTATGGACAATAACAATAGTGTTGCTTTGCAAGCACCACTAACTAGAATGTACATTTCCAGAAGAAAATGTGAAGTGGTGCTTGCAGTGGCAAAACTCGCCGCTCGGTTTCTAGCGTGCGGTTAGCTAGTTTTTACGAAGATGCTAGCATGATTAGCATGTTGCTAACATCATGCTAGCATGATTAGCATGTTGTTAGCATTCTGTTAGCATTATTAGCATGTTGCTAGCATGTTGCTAGCATGATGCTAGCATGATTAGCATGTTGCTAGCATGATTAGCATGTTAGTAGCATGATTAGCATGTTGCTAGCAACATGCTAGCATGATAAGCATTTTGTTAGCATCATGCTACCAACATGCTAGCATGATTAGAATGTTGCTAGCATGATGCTAGCAAAAAGTAGCATGTTGCAAACATGTTTTAGGTAGATGCTAGCATGATTAGCATATTGCTAGCATCATGCTAGCATGTTTAGCATGTTGCTAAAATGATGCTAGCATGGTTGCTAAGTTGTTACTAGGTGGTTGCTAGGGTATTATGGGTGGTTGCTAGGGCGTTGCTAGGCGGTTGCTTGGGTGTTCTGTGTGGTTGCTATGGTGTTGCTATGCGGTTGCTAAGGTATTCTGGGTGGTTGCTAAGGTATTTTGGGTGGTTGCTAGGCGGTTGCTAGGGTGTTCTGGGTGGTTGCTAGGGGGTTGCTAGGGGGTTGCTATGGGGTTGCTAGGGTGTTTTGGGTGGTTGCTAGGGTGTTGCTAGGCGGTTGCTAGGGTGTTCTGAGTGGTTGCTAGGGTGTTGCTAGGCGGTTGCTAGGGTGTTTTGGGTGGTTGCTAGGGTGTTGCTAGGCGGTTGCTAGGGTGTTCTGGGTGGTTGCTAGGGTGTTGCTAGGCGGTTGCTAGGGTGTTCTGAGTGGTTGCTAGGGTGTTGCTAGGCGGTTGCTAGGGTGTTCTGAGTGGTTGCTAGGGTGTTGCTAGGTGGTTGCTAGGGTGTTGCTAGGCGGTTGCTAGGGTGTTGCTAGGCGGTTGCTAGGGTGTTCTGGGTGGTTGCCAAGGTGTTTTGGGTGGTTGCTAGGCGGTTGCTAGGGTCTTCTGGGTGGTTGCTATGGTGTTGCTAGGCGGTTGCTAGGGCGTTCTGGGTGGTTGCTAGGGTGTTGCTAGGCGGTTGCTAGGGTGTTCTGAGTGGTTGCTAGGATGTTGCTAGGCGGTTGCTAGGGTGTTCAGGGTGGTTGCTGGGGCGTTGCTAGGCAGTTGCTAGGGTGTTGCTAGGGTAATCTGGGTGGTTGCTATGGTGTTACTAGGTGGTTGGTAGTTGTCAAAGATGGTTACTGTTGAGTTTGTAGCATTTTATTGGCATGATTTAGCACTTAGCTAATCAATATTAGCATGTAGCTATTCACTGCTAGCATGTGTAGCATGTAGCAAGTCCTGTTTGCTAGCATGAGTCAAAAGAGCCAACCCCCATCTCTATACGATGTTCTGATGCAGAGATATTGGTCTTGCAAAACGGTTGCTAGGGTACTGTGTTTGGTTGCTAGGGAGTGGCTTGGCAGCTGCCAATCATGAAGCTCCAAAGTCAATGTGAATGTATAAACCAACCCCCATCTCTATACGATGTTTTGATGCAGAGATATAGGTCTTGCAAAATGGTTGCTAGGGTACTCTGTTTGGTTGCTAGGGAGTGGCTTGGCAGCTGCCAATCATGAAACTCCAAAGGCTTCTTGTCAGTATGAATGATATAAACCAACTCCCACGCCTTTGTGACATTCAGAATGGAAGATATTCCTCTTTGGATTTTGGTTGCTAAGGTGCTTGATAATGGTTGCTAGGGAGGGGTTAGGATGTGTTGAGGTGATTCAGGATTGGCTGTTTGCTGCCCCGAGTCAAACGAGCCCACCCTCATGTTTCTATGACTCTTATATCCTGAGATATCCCTTTGATCTGTTTCAATGGAAGTCTATGGAATTTGTTGCTAAGGAGCTCTAAATGGTTGCTAGGGCGTGGCTTGATAGCTTCACAATGATCCTGAGAGACTGATTGGTTGTCTGAGTAAAATGAGCCCGCCCCTTTGTCTCTACGACACTGTGATCCAGAGTTATGTTCAATATAAAAGCGGTTTCTATGGTGTAGGACGGCCCATTTCATGGGCCGTCCTACACCATAGTAAGTCAATGGGGCAACTTTGGGCTGCTCCTGCCCCTCAGGGGTGCAAATTTTACCCCACTGTGTGGTATATTCTTACAGAGCCTGTCAGCCTCTTCAAATGTGGTAAATTACACGTTTCTGCGACATCCTCGTTCCGAGCTACGACTCGTCAAAGTTCGACGCAATGTTAAGTCTATGGGATTTTTCGGCCGGTTTTTCGCCCCTGGGGCGAACATCGTACCCCCGATCCCTTATAAAAGTCATAGCACACCATTCCCGAATAATCCGCACGATTTGACGTCTCATTCGTGGGTCTGTGACAAAAACTGCGGGAGGAGTAGCGCGTCAAAAAGTGGCCAGAAGAATAATAAGAAGAATAAGAATAAGAATAATAAGTATGCACAATAACACTAGTGTTGCTTTGCCATAGGCAAGCACCACTAACTAGAATGTACATTTCCAGAAGAAAATGTGAAGTGGTGCTTGCAGTGGCAAAACTCGCCGCTCGGTTGCTAGCGTGCGGTTAGTTAGTTTTTACCAAGATGCTAGCATGATTAGCGTGTTGCTAGCATCATGCTAGCATGATTAGCATGTTGTTAGCATTATGCTAGTACTATTAGCATGTTGCTAGCACTATTAGCATGTTGCTAGCATGATTAGCATGTTGCTAGCATGATTAGCATTTTGTTAGCATGTTGCTAGCATGATTAGCATTTTGCTAGCATGATGTTAGCATGATTAGCATTTTGTTAGCATATTGCTAGCATGATTAGCATGTTGCTAGCATGATTAGCATGTTGCTAGCATGATGCTAGCATGATTAGCATGTTGCTAGCATGATGCTAGCATGATGCTAGCATGATTAGCATGTTGCTAGCATGATGCTAGCATGATTAGCATGTTGCTAGCATCATGCTAGCATGATTAGCATGTTATTAGCATCATGCTACCAACATGCTAGCATGATTAGCATGTTGCTAGCATGATGCTATTAAAAATAAGCATGTTGCAAACATGTTTTATGTAGATGCTAGCATGATTAGCATATTGCTAGCATCATGCTAGCATGTTTTGCATGTTGCTAGCATGATGCTAGCATGGTATGCTAGCATGATTAGCATATTGCTAGCATCATGCTAGCATGTTTTGCATGTTGCTAGCATGATGCTAGCATGGTTGCTAAGGTGTTACTAGGTGGTTGCTAGGGTATTATGGGTGGTTGCTAGGGCGTTGCTAGGCGGTTGCTAGGGTATTCTGGGTGGTTGCTATGGTGTTGCTATGCGGTTGCTAGGGTATTCTGGGTGGTTGCTAATGTGTTTTGGGTGGTTGCTAGGCGGTTCCTAGGGTGTTCTGGGTGGTTGCTAGGCGGTTGCTAGGGTGTTCTGAGTGGTTGCTAGGGTGTTGCTAGGCGGTTGCTAGGGTGTTCTGGGTGGTTGCTAGGGTGTTGCTAGGCGGTTGCTAGGGTGTTCTGGGTGGTTGCTAGGGTGTTGCTAGGCGGTTGCTAGGGTGTTCTGAGTGGTTGCTAGGCGGTTGCTAGGGTGTTCTGAGTGGTTGCTAGGGTGTTGCTAGGTGGTTGCTAGGGTATTCTGGGTGGTTGCTAGGGTGTTGCTAGGCGGTTGCTAGGGTGTTGCTAGGCGGTTGCTTTGGTGTTCTGGGTGGTTGCCAAGGTGTTTTGGGTGGTTGCTAGGCGGTTGCTAGGGTCTTCTGGGTGGTTGCTATGGTGTTGCTAGGCGGTTGCTAGGGCGTTCTGGGTGGTTGCTAGGGTGTTGCTAGGCGGTTGCTAGGGTGTTCTGAGTGGTTGCTAGGATGTTGCTAGGCGGTTGCTAGGGTGTTCTGGGTGGTTGCTAGGGCGTTGCTAGGCAGTTGCTAGGGTGTTGCTAGGGTAATCTGGGTGGTTGCTATGGTGTTACTAGGTGGTTGGTAGTTGTCAAAGATGGTTACTGTTGAGTTTGTAGCATTTTATTGGCATGATTTAGCACTTAGCTAATCAATATTAGCATGTAGCTATTCACTGCTAGCATGTGTAGCATGTAGCAAGTCCTGTTTGCTAGCATGAGTCAAAAGAGCCAACCCCCATCTCTATACGATGTTCTGATGCAGAGATATTGGTCTTGCAAAACGGTTGCTAGGGTACTGTGTTTGGTTGCTAGGGAGTGGCTTGGCAGCTGCCAATCATGAAGCTCCAAAGTCAATGTGAATGTATAAACCAACCCCCATCTCTATACGATGTTTTGATGCAGAGATATAGGTCTTGCAAAATGGTTGCTAGGGTACTCTGTTTGGTTGCTAGGGAGTGGCTTGGCAGCTGCCAATCATGAAACTCCAAAGGCTTCTTGTCAGTATGAATGATATAAACCAACTCCCACGCCTTTGTGACATTCAGAATGGAAGATATTCCTCTTTGGATTTTGGTTGCTAAGGTGCTTGATAATGGTTGCTAGGGAGGGGTTAGGATGTGTTGAGGTGATTCAGGATTGGCTGTTTGCTGCCCCGAGTCAAACGAGCCCACCCTCATGTTTCTATGACTCTTATATCCTGAGATATCCCTTTGATCTGTTTCAATGGAAGTCTATGGAACTTGTTGCTAAGGAGCTCTAAATGGTTGCTAGGGCGTGGCTTGATAGCTTCACAATGATCCTGAGAGACTGATTGGTTGTCTGAGTAAAATGAGCCCGCCCCTTTGTCTCTACGACACTGTGATCCAGAGTTATGTTCAATATAAAAGCGGTTTCTATGGTGTAGGACGGCCCATTTCATGGGCCGTCCTACACCATAGTAAGTCAATGGGGCAACTTTGGGCTGCTCCTGCCCCTCAGGGGTGAAACTTTTACCCCACTGTGTGGTATATTCTTACAGAGCCTGTCAGCCTCTTCAAATGTGGTAAATTACATGTTTCTGCGACATCCTCGTTCCGAGCTACGACTCGTCAAAGTTTGACGCAATGTTAAGTCTATGGGATTTTTCGGCCGGTTTTTCGCCCCTGGGGCGAACATCGTACCCCCGATCCCTTATAAAAGTCATAGCACACCATTCCCGAATAATCCACACGATTTGACGCCTCATTCGTGGGTCTGTGACAAAAACTGCGGGAGGAGTAGCGCGTCAAAAAGTGGCCAGAAGAATAAGAATAAGAATAAGAATAATAAGTATGCACAATAACACTAGTGTTGCTTTGCCATAGGCAAGCACCACTAACTAGAATGTACATTTCCAGAAGAAAATGTGAAGTGGTGCTTGCAGTGGCAAAACTCGCCGCTCGGTTGCTAGGGTGTGGTACATTATTGCATACGAGCCAACAACCATGTCTGTACGATGTTCTGGTGCTGAGATATGGGTTATTCATGTGTTCAGGTGGTTACTAGGGTTCCCTATATGGTTGCTATGGTGTGCTTATACAGTTTATGAGATTATATTTAAAGACTAGTTGACAGTCTGAGTCAAAAAAGCCGAACTCCACATCTCTACGATTTTCTGGAGCTGAAATATTGCTTATAAATGTTGTTTTATGGTTGCTAGGGTGGCATAAGTGATTGCTAGGGCGTGGCCATGAAGTGGTTATGCCCCTACTTATTGGCTGCTTGATAGGCCGAGTCAAAAGAGCCCAACCCCAAGTCTCTATGACCTTCTAGTCAAACGATATGATCTCACAAATGTTGTGCCAATGTTAAGTCTATGGTAATTTTTTCGTCCGATTTATCGGCCGCTGAACGAACATCGTACAACCGATCACTTAGAAAAGTCATAGCACACCTCTCCTCAATGAGCCGGTCGATTTGACACTTCATTCATGGGTCTACGACAAAAAATGCGGGAGGAGTAGCGTGCCGAAGTTTTGTCTAGGTGAATAGTAATCACAATACTAGAATGTACATTTCCAGAAGAAAATGTGAAGTGGTGCTTGCAGTGGCAAAACTCGCCGCTCGGTTGCCAGGTTGTTGTACATGATTGCATACGAGCCAACAACCATGTCTGTACGATATTGTGGAGCTGAGATATGGATTATTCATGTGTTCAAGTGGTTCCTAGGGTACCCTATATGGTTGCTATGGTGTGCTTATAGAGTTTATGAGATGATATTTAAAGACTAGTTGACAGTCTGAGTCAAAAAAGGAAAACTCCATGTTTCCTCTATTTTCTGGAGCTGAGATATGGCTTGAATATGTTGTTTTATGGTTGCTAGGCTGCCCTAAGTGGTTGCTAGGGCGGGAATATGAAGTTATTACGTCACTACTTATTGGCTGCTTGATAGGCCGAGTCAAAAGAGCCCAATCCCAAGTCTCTATGACCTTCTGGTCAAAAGATATGATCTCACAAATTTTGTGCCAATGTTAAGTCTATGGGACTTTTTTCGGAAATTTTTTCGCCCGCCAAACGAACATCTTACAACCGATCGCTTAGAAAAGACATAGCACACCTCTCCTCAATGAACCGGTCGATTTGACACCTCACTCATGGGTCTACGAGAAAACGTGCAGGAGGAGAAGCGTGCCGAAGTTTTGTCTAGGTGAATAGTAATCACAATACTAGAATGTACATTTCCAGAAGAAAATGTGAAGTGGTGCTTGCAGTGGCAAAACTCGCCGCTCGGTTGCTAGGGTGTGTTAAATGATTGCATACGAGCCAACAACCACGTCTGCATCACGCTAGCATGATTAGCATATTGCTAGCATCATGCTAGCATGTTTAGCATGTTGCTAACATGATGCTAGCATTGTTGCTAAGGTGTTACTAGGTGGTTGCTAGGGTATTATGGGTGGTTGCTAGGGCGTTGCTAGGGTGTTCTGGGTGGTTGCTATGGTGTTGCTAGGCGGTTGCTAGGGTGTTCTGGGTGGTTGCTAGGGTGTTGCTAGGTGGTTGCTAGGGTGTTCTGGGTGGTTGCTAGGGTGTTGCTAGGCGGTTGCTAGGGTGTTCTGAGTGGTTGCTAGGGTGTTGCTAGGTGGTTGCTAGGGTATTCTGGGTGGTTGCTAGGGTGTTGCTAGGCGCTTGCTAGGGTATTCTGGGTAGTTGCTATGGTGTTGCTAGGCGGTTGATAGGGTGTTTTGGGTGGTTGCTAGGGTGTTGCTAAGCGGTTGCTAGGGTGTTCTGAGTGGTTGCTAGGGTGTTGCTATGTGGTTGCTAGGGTGTTGCTAGGCGGTTGCTAGGGTATTCTGGGTGGTTGCTATGGTGTTGCTAGGCGGTTGCTAGGGTGTTTTAGGTGGTTGCTATGGTATTCTGAATGGTTGCTATGGTGTTACTATGTGGTTGGTAGTGTTCACATTTGGTCACTATAGAGTTTCTATAATGTTCATGGCATGATTTAGCACTTAGCTAATCAATATTAGCATGTAGCTATTCACTGCTAGCATGTGTAGCATGTAGCAAGTCCTGTTTGCTAGCATGAGTCAAAAGAGCCAACCCCCACCTCTATACGATGTTCTGATACAGAGATATAGGTCTTGCAAAACGGTTGCTAGGGTACTCTGTTTGGTTGCTAGGGAGTGGCTTGGCAGCTGCTAATCATGAAGCTCCAAAGTCAATGTGAATGTATAAACCAACCCCCATCTCTATACGATGCTTTGATGCAGAGATATAGGTCTTGCAAAATGGTTGCTAGGGTACTCTGTTTGGTTGCTAGGGAGTGGCTTGGCAGCTGCCAATCATGAAACTCCAAAGGTTTCTTGTCAGTATGAATGATATAAACCAACTCCCACGCCTTTGTGACATTCAGAATGGAAGATATTCCTCTTTGGATTTTGGTTGCTAAGGTGCTTGATAATGGTTGCTAGGGAGGGGTTAGGATGTGTTGAGGTGATTCAGGATTGGCTGTTTGCTGCCCCGAGTCAAACGAGCCCACCCTCATGTTTCTATGACTCTTATATCCTGAGATATCCCTTTGATCTGTTTCAATGGAAGTCTATGGAACTTGTTGCTAAGGAGCTCTAAATGGTTGCTAGGGCGTGGCTTGATAGCTTCACAATGATCCTGAGAGACTGATTGGCCGTCTGAGTAAAATGAGCCCGCCCCTTTGTCTCTACGACACTGTGATCCAGAGTTATGTTCAATATAAAAGCGGTTTCTATAGTGTAGGACGGCCCATTTCATGGGCCGTCCTACACCATAGTAAGTCAATGGGGCAACTTTGGGCAGCTCCTGCGCCCCAGGGGTGCAACTTTTACCCCATTGTGAGGTATTTTCTTACAGAGCCTGTCAGCCTCTTCAAATGTGGTAAATTTCACGTTTCTGCGACATCCTCGTTCCGAGCTACGACTCGTCAAAGTTTGACGCAATGTTAAGTCTATGGGATTTTTCGGCCGGTTTTTCGCCCCTGGGGCGAACATCGTACCCCCGATCCCTTAGAAAAGTCATAGCACACCATTCCCGAACAGGCCGCACGTTTTGACACCTCATTCATGGGTCTGTGACAAAAACTGCGGGAGGAGTAGCGCGTCAAAAAGTGGCCGGAAGAATAATAAGAATAAGAATAAGAACTAGAATGTACATTTCCAGAAGAAAATGTGAAGTGGTGCTTGCAGTGGCAAAACTCGCCGCTCGGTTGCTAGGGTGTGGTACATTATTGCATACGAGACAACAAACACGTCTGTACGATGTTCTGGTGCTGAGATATGGCTTATTTATGTGTTCAGGTGGTTACTAGGGTACTCTATATGGTTGCTATGGTGTGCTTGTACAGTTGTATGAGATGATATTTAAAGACTAGTTGACAGTCCAAGTCAAAAAAGCCAAACTCCATATTTCTACAATTTTCTGGAGCTGAAATATGGCTTGGAAATGTAGTTTTATGGTTGCTAGGGTGCCCTAAATGGTTGCTAGGGCACGGCTATGAAGTTATTATATCACTACTTATTGGCTGCTTGATAGGCCTAGTCAAAAGAGCCCAACCTCAAGTCTCTATGACCTTCTGGTCAAAAGATATGATCTCACAAATTTTGTGCCAATGTTAAGTCTATGGGACTTTTTTCGTCCAATTTATCGCCCGCCGGACGATCATCGTACAACCGATCGCTTAGAAAAGACATAGCACACCTCTCCTCAATGAACTAGTCGATTTGATACCTCATTCATGGGTCTACGAGAAAAAGTGCGGGAGGAGTAGCGTGCCGAAGTTTTGTCTAGGTGAATAGTAATCACAATACTAGAATGTACATTTCCAGAAGAAAATGTGAAGTGGTGCTTGCAGTGGCAAAACTCGCTGCTGGGTTGCTAGGTTGTTGTACATGATTGCATACGAGCCAACAACCATGTCTGTACGATATTGTGGAGCTGAGATATGGCTTATTCAGCTGAGATATGGCTTATTCATGTGTTCAGGTGGTTACTAGGGTACTCTATATGGTTGCTATGGTGTGCTTATACATTTTATGAGATGATATTTAAAGACTAGTTGACAGTCTGAGTCAAAAAAGCCAAACTTCATGTTTCTACTATTTTCTGGAGCTGAATAATGGCTTGCAAATGTTGTTTTATGGTTGCTAGGGTGCCCTAAGTGGTTGCTAGGGCACGGCTATGAAGTTATTATGTCACTACTTATTGGCTTCTCTATGGGCTGAGTCAAAAGAGCCCAACCCCAAGTCTCTAAGACCTTCTGGTCAAAAGATATGATCTCACAAATTTTGTGCCAATGTTAAGTCTATGGGACTTTTTTTGCCAAATTTTTCGCCCGCCGGACGAATATCGTACAACCGATCGCTTAGAAAAGTCATAGCACACCTCTCCTCAATGAACCGGTCGATTTGACACCTCATTCATGGGTCTACGACAAAAGCTGCGGGAGGAGTAGCGTGCCGAAGTTTTATCTGGGTGAATAGTAATCACAACACTAGAATGTACATTTCCAGAAGAAAATGTGAAGTGGTGCTTGCAGTGGCAAAACTCGCCGCTCGGTTGCTAGGGTGCGGTTAGCTAGTTTTTACCAAGATGCTAGCATGATTAGCATGTTGCTAGTATCATGCTAGCATGATTAGCATGTTGTTAGCATTATGCTAGCATGATTAGCATGTTGCTAGCATGATGCTAGCTTGATTAGCATGTTGCTAGCATCATGCTAGCATGATTAGCATGTTGTTAGCATCATGCTAGCATGATTAGCATGTTGTTAGCATCATGCTACCAATATGCTAGCATGATTAGCATGTTGCTAGCATGATGCTAGCATGATTAGCATGTTGCTAGCATGATGCTAGCAAAAATAAGCATGTTGCAAACATGTTTTAGCTAGATGCTAGCATGATTAGCATATTGCTAGCAACATGCTAGCATGTTTAGCATGTTGCTAGCATGTTGCTAGCATGGTTGCTAAGGTGTTACTAGGTGGTTGCTAGGGTATTATGGGTGGTTGCTAGGGCGTTTCTAGGCGGTTGCTAGGGTGTTCTGGGTGGTTGCTATGGTGTTGCTATGCGGTTGCTAGGGTATTCTGGGTGGTTGCTAGGCGGTTGCTAGGGTGTTCCTAGGGTGTTCTGGTTGGTTGCTAGGGTGTTGCTAGGCGGTTGCTAGGGTGTTCTGGGTGGTTGCTAGGGTGTTGCTAGGCGGTTGCTAGGCGGTTCTGGGTGGTTGCTATGTTGTTGCTATGCGGTTGCTAGGGTATTCTGGGTGGTTGCTAAGGTGTTTTGGGTGGTTGCTAGGCGGTTGCTAGGGTGTTCTGGGTGGTTGCTAGGGTGTTCTGAGTGGTTGCTAGGGTGTTGCTAGGTGGTTGCTAGGGTATTCTGGGTGGTTGCTAGGGTGTTGCTAGGTGGTTGCTAGGGTATTCTGGGTGGTTGCCAGGGTGTTGCTAGGCGGTTGCTAGGGTGTTGCTAGGCGGTTGCTAGGGTATTCTGGGTGGTTGCTATGGTGTTGCTAGGCGGTTGCTAGGGTGTTTTGGGTGGTTGCTAGGGTGTTGCTAGGTGGTTGCTATGGTATTCTGGATGGTTGCTATGGTGTTACTAGGTGGTTGGTAGTGTTCACATTTGGTTACTATAGAGTTTTTATAATGTTCATGGCATGATTTAGAACTTAGCTAATCAATATTAGCATGTAGCTATTTACTGCTAGCATGTGTAGCATGTAGCAAGTCCTGTTTGCTAGCATGAGTCAAAAGAGCCAACCCCCATCTCTATACGATGTTCTGATGCAGAGATACTGGTCTTGCAAAACGGTTGCTAGGGTACTCTGTTTGGTTGCTAGGGAGTGGCTTGGCAGCTGCCAATCATGAAGCTCCAAAGTCAATGTGAATGTATAAACCAACCCCCATCTATATACGATGTTTTGATGCAGAGATATAGGTCTTGCAAAATGGTTGCTAGGGTACTCTGTTTGGTTGCTAGGGAGTGGCTTGGCAGCTGCCAATCATGAAACTCCAAAGGCTGCTTGTCAGTATAAATGATATAAACCAACTCCCATGCCTCTGTGACATTCAGAATGGAAGATATCCCTGTTTGGATTTTGGTTGCTAAGGTGCTCGACAATGGTTGCTAGGGCGTGGCCAGTAAGTGTTGAGGTGATTCAGGATTGGCTGTTTGCTGCCCCGAGTCAAACGAGCCCACCCTCATGTTTCTATGACTCTTATATTCTGAGATATCCCTTTGATCTGTTTCAATGGAAGTCTATGGAACTTGTTGCTAAGGAGCTCTAAATGGTTGCTAGGGCGTGGCTAGATAGCTTCACAATGATCCTGAGAGACTGATTGGCCGTCTGAGTAAAATGAGCCCGCCCCTTTGTCTCTACGACACTGTGATCCAGAGTTATGTTCAATATAAAAGCGGTTTCTATGGTGTAGGACGGCCCATTTCATGGGCCGTCCTACACCATAGTAAGTCAATGGGGCAACTTTGGGCAGCTCCTGCCCCACAGGGGTCCAACTTTTACCCCATTGTGTGGTATGTTCTTACAGAGCCTGTCAGCCTCTTCAAATGTGGTAAATTTCACGTTTCTGCGACATCCTCGTTCCGAGCTACGACTCGTCAAAGTTTGACGCAATGTTAAGTCTATGGGATTTTTCGGCCGGTTTTTCGCCCCTGGGGCGAACATCGTACCCCCGATCCCTTAGAAAAGTCATAGCACACCATTCCCGAACAGGCCGCACGTTTTGACACCTCATTCATTGGTCTGTGACAAAAACTGCGGGAGGAGTAGCGCGTCAAAAAGTGGCCAGAAGAATAAGAATAAGAATAAGAATAAGAATAAGAATAATAAGTATGCACAATAACACTAGTGTTGCTTTGCCATAGGCAAGCACCACTAACTAGAATGTACATTTCCAGAAGAAAATGTGAAGTGGTGCTTGCAGTGGCAAAACTCGCCGCTCGGTTGCTAGCGTGCGGTTAGTTAGTTTTTACCAAGATGCTAGCATGATTAGCGTGTTGCTAGCATCATGCTAGCATGATTAGCATGTTGTTAGCATTATGCTAGTACTATTAGCATGTTGCTAGCACTATTAGCATGTTGCTAGCATGATTAGCATGTTGCTAGCATGATTAGCATTTTGTTAGCATGTTGCTAGCATGATGCTAGCATGATTAGCATTTTGCTAGCATGATGTTAGCATGATTAGCATTTTGTTAGCATATTGCTAGCATGATTAGCATGTTGCTAGCATGATTACCATGTTGCTAGCATGATGCTAGCATGATTAGCATGTTGCTAGCATGATGCTAGCATGATTAGCATGTTGCTAGCATGATGCTAGCATGATTAGCATGTTGCTAGCATCATGCTAGCATGATTAGCATGTTATTAGCATCATGCTACCAACATGCTAGCATGATTAGCATGTTGCTAGCATGATGCTATTAAAAATAAGCATGTTGCAAACATGTTTTATGTAGATGCTAGCATGATTAGCATATTGCTAGCATCATGCTAGCATGTTTTGCATGTTGCTAGCATTATGCTAGCATGGTTGCTAAGGTGTTACTAGGTGGTTGCTAGGGTATTATGGGTGGTTGCTAGGGCGTTGCTAGGCGGTTGCTAGGGTATTCTGGGTGGTTGCTATGGTGTTGCTATGCGGTTGCTAGGGTATACTGGGTGGTTGCTAAGGTGTTTTGGGTGGTTGCTAGGCGGTTGCTAGGGTGTTCTGGGTGGTTGCTAGGCGGTTGCTAGGGTGTTCTGAGTGGTTGCTAGGGTGTTGCTAGGCGGTTGCTAGGGTGTTCTGGGTGGTTGCTAGAGTGTTGCTAGGCGGTTGCTAGGGTGTTCTGGGTGGTTGCTATGGTGTTACTAGGTGGTTGGTAGTTGTCAAAGATGGTTACTGTTGAGTTTGTAGCATTTTATTGGCATGATTTAGCACTTAGCTAATCAATATTAGCATGTAGCTATTCACTGCTAGCATGTGTAGCATGTAGCAAGTCCTGTTTGCTAGCATGAGTCAAAAGAGCCAACCCCCATCTCTATACGATGTTCTGATGCAGAGATATTGGTCTTGCAAAACGGTTGCTAGGGTACTGTGTTTGGTTGCTAGGGAGTGGCTTGGCAGCTGCCAATCATGAAGCTCCAAAGTCAATGTGAATGTATAAACCAACCCCCATCTCTATACGATGTTTTGATGCAGAGATATAGGTCTTGCAAAATGGTTGCTAGGGTACTCTGTTTGGTTGCTAGGGAGTGGCTTGGCAGCTGCCAATCATGAAACTCCAAAGGCTTCTTGTCAGTATGAATGATATAAACCAACTCCCATGCCTTTGTGACATTCAGAATGGAAGATATTCCTCTTTGGATTTTGGTTGCTAAGGTGCTTGATAATGGTTGCTAGGGAGGGGTTAGGATGTGTTGAGGTGATTCAGGATTGGCTGTTTGCTGCCCCGAGTCAAACGAGTCCACCCTCATGTTTCTATGACTCTTATATCCTGAGATATCCCTTTGATCTGTTTCAATGGAAGTCTATGGAACTTGTTGCTAAGGAGCTCTAAATGGTTGCTAGGGCGTGGCTTGATAGCTTCACAATGATCCTGAGAGACTGATTGGTTGTCTGAGTAAAATGAGCCCGCCCCTTTGTCTCTACGACACTGTGATCCAGAGTTATGTTCAATATAAAAGCGGTTTCTATGGTGTAGGACGGCCCATTTCATGGGCCGTCCTACACCATAGTAAGTCAATGGGGCAACTTTGGGCTGCTCCTGCCCCTCAGGGGTGCAACTTTTACCCCACTGTGTGGTATATTCTTACAGAGCCTGTCAGCCTCTTTAAATGTGGTAAATTACACTTTTCTGCGACATCCTCGTTCCGAGCTACGACTCGTCAAAGTTTGACGCAATGTTAAGTCTATGGGATTTTTCGGCCGGTTTTTCGCCCCTGGGGCGAACATCGTACCCCCGATCCCTTATAAAAGTCATAGCACACCATTCCCGAATAATCCGCACGATTTGACACCTCATTCGTGGGTCTGTGACAAAAACTGCGGGAGGAGTAGCGCGTCAAAAAGTGGCCAGAAGAATAATAAGAAGAATAAGAATAAGAATAATAAGTATGCACAATAACACTAGTGTTGCTTTGCCATAGGCAAGCACCACTAATAATAAGTATGCACAATAACACTAGTGTTGCTTTGCCATAGGCAAGCACCACTAACTAGAATGTACATTTCCAGAAGAAAATGTGAAGTGGTGCTTGCAGTGGCAAAACTCGCCGCTCGGTTGCTAGGGTGTGGTACATTATTGCATACGAGACAACAAACACGTCTGTACGATGCTCTGGTGCTGAGATATGGCTTATTCATGTGTTTGTATGGTTACTAGGGTACTCTATATGGTTGCTATGGTGTGCTTGTACAGTTTATGAGATGATATTTAAAGACTAGTTGACAGTCCAAGTCAAAAAAGCCAAACTCCATATTTCTACAATTTTCTGGAGCTGAAATATGGCTTGGAAATGTAGTTTTTTGGTTGCTAGGGTGCCCTAAATGGTTGCTAGGGCACGGCTATGAAGTTATTATATCACTACTTATTGGCTTCTTGATAGGCCTAGTCAAAAGAGCACAACCCCAAGTCTCTATGACCTTCTGGTCAAAAGATATGATCTCACAAATTTTGTGCCAATGTTAAGTCTATGGGACTTTTTTCGGATAATTTATCGGCCGCCGGACGAACATCGTACAACCGATCGCTTAGAAAAGACATAGCACACCTCTCCTCAATGAACCGGTCGATTTGACACCTCACTCATGGGTCTACGAGAAAACGTGCAGGAGGAGAAGCGTGCCGAAGTTTTGTCTAGGTGAATAGTAATCACAACACTAGAATGTACATTTCCAGAAGAAAATGTGAAGTGGTGCTTGCAGTGGCAAAACTCGCCGCTCGGTTGCTAGGGTGTGGCACATGATTGCATACGAGACAAAGAACACGTCTGTATGATGTTCTGGTGCTGAGATACGGCTTCTTCATGTGTTCAGGTGGTTACTAGGGTACCCTATATGGTTGCTATGGTGTGCTTATACAGTTTATGAGATGATATTTAAAGACTAGTTGACAGTCTGAGTCAAAAAAGCCAAACTCCATGATTCTACTATTTTCTGGAGCTAAAATATGGCTTGGAAATGTAGTTTTATGGTTGCTAGGGTGCCCTAAGTGGTTGCTAGGGCGCGAATATTAAGTTATTATGTCACTACTTATTGGCTGCTTGATAGGCCGAGTCAAAAGAGGCCAACCCCAAGTCTCTCTGACATTCTGGTCAAAAGATATGATCTCACAAATTTTGTGCCAATGTTAAGTCTATGGGACTTTTTTCGTCCAATTTATCGCCCGCCGGACGAACATCGTACAACCGATCGCTTAGAAAAGACATAGCACACCTCTCCTCAATGAACCGGTCGATTTGACACCTCATTCATGGGTCTACGACAAAACGTGCGGGAGGAGTAGCGTGCCGAAGTTTTGTCTAGGTGAATAGTAATCACAATACTAGAATGTACATTTCCAGAAGAAAATGTGAAGTGGTGCTTGCAGTGGCAAAACTCGCCGCTCGGTTGCTAGGGTGTGGTACATTAATGCATACGAGCCAACAACCATGTCTGTACGATGTTCTGGTGCTGAGATATGGCTTATTCATGTGTTCAGGTGGTTACTAGGGTACCCTATATGGTTGCTATGGTGTGCTTATACAGTTTATGAGATGATATTTAAAGACTAGTTGACAGTCTAAGTCAAAAAAGCCAAACTCCATGTTTCTACTATATTCTGGAGCTAAAATATGGCTTGTAAATGTTGTTTTATGGTTGCTAGGGTGCCCTAAGTGGTTGCTAGGGCGTGGCCATGAAGTTATTATGTCACTACTTATTGGCTGCTTGATAGGCCGATTTAAAAGAGCCCAACCCCAAGTCTCTGTGACCTTCTAGTCAAAAGATATGATCTCACAAATTTTGTGCCAATGTTAAGTCTATGGGACTTTTTTACCCAATGATTTGCCCCTGGGGCGAACATCGTACCCCTGATCGCTAAGAAAAATCATAGCACACCTCTCCTCAATGAGCCGGTCGATTTGACACCTCATTCATGGGTCTACAACAAAAAATGCGGGAGGAGTAGCGTGCCGAAGTTTTGTCTAGGTGAATAGTAATCACAATACTAGAATGTACATTTCCAGAAGAAAATGTGAAGTGGTGCTTGCAGTGGCAAAACTCGCCGCTCGGTTTCTAGCGTGCGGTTAGCTAGTTTTTACGAAGATGCTAGCATGATTAGCATGTTGCTAACATCATGCTAGCATGATTAGCATGTTGTTAGCATTCTGTTAGCATTATTAGCATGTTGCTAGCATTATGCTAGCATGATTAGCATGTTGCTAGCATGATTAGCATGTTGCTAGCTTGATGCTAGCATGATTAGCATGTTGCTAGCTTGATGCTAGCATGATTAGCATGTTGTTAGCATCATGCTACCAACATGCTAGCATGATTAGAATGTTGCTAGCATGATGCTAGCAAAAATAAGCATGTTGCAAACATGTTTTAGGTAGATGCTAGCATGATTAGCATATTGCTAGCATCATGCTAGCATGTTTAGCATGTTGCTAAAATGATGCTAGCATGGTTGCTACGGTGTTACTAGGTGGTTGCTAGGGTATTATGGGTGGTTGCTAGGGCGTTGCTAGGCGGTTGCTAGGGTGTTCTGTGTGGTTGCTATGGTGTTGCTATGCGGTTGCTAAGGTATTCTGGGTGGTTGCTAAGGTGTTTTGGGTGGTTGCTAGGCGGTTGCTAGGGTGTTCTGGGTGGTTGCTAGGGTGTTGCTAGGGGGTTGCTATGGGGTTGCTAGGGTGTTTTGGGTGGTTGCTAGGGTGTTGCTAGGCGGTTGCTAGGGTGTTCTGAGTGGTTGCTAGGGTGTTGCTAGGCAGTTGCTAGGGTGTTCTGGGTGGTTGCTAGGGTGTTGCTAGGCGGTTGCTAGGGTGTTCTGAGTGGTTGCTAGGGTGTTGCTAGGCAGTTGCTAGGGTGTTCTGAGTGGTTGCTAGGGTGTTGCTAGGTGGTTGCTAGGGTATTCTGGGTGGTTGCTAGGGTGTTGCTAGGCGGTTGCTAGGGTGTTCTGGGTGGTTGCCAAGGTGTTTTGGTTGGTTGCTAGGCGGTTGCTAAGGTCTTCTGGGTGGTTGCTATGGTGTTGCTAGGCGGTTGCTAGGGCGTTCTGGGTGGTTGCTAGGGTGTTGCTAGGCGGTTGCTAGGGTGTTCTGGGTGGTTGCTAGGGCGTTGCTAGGCAGTTGCTAGGGTAATCTGGGTGGTTGCTATGGTGTTACTAGGTGGTTGGTAGTTGTCAAAGATGGTTACTGTTGAGTTTGTAGCATTTTATTGGCATGATTTAGCACTTAGCTAATCAATATTAGCATGTAGCTATTCACTGCTAGCATGTGTAGCATGTAGCAAGTCCTGTTTGCTAGCATGAGTCAAAGGAGCCAACCCCCATCTCTATACGATGTTCTGATGCAGAGATATTGGTCTTGCAAAACGGTTGCTAGGTTACTCTGTTTGGTTGCTAGGGAGCGGCTTGGCAGCTGCCAATCATGAAGCTCCAAAGTCAATGTGAATGTATAAACCAACCCCCATCTCTATACGATGTTTTGATGCAGAGATATAGGTCTTGCAAAATGGTTGCTAGGGTACTCTGTTTGGTTGCTAGGGAGTGGCTTGGCAGCTGCCAATCATGAGACTCCAAAGGCTTATTGTCAGTATGAATGATATAAACCAACTCCCACGCCTTTGTGACATTCAGAATGGAAGATATTCCTCTTTGGATTTTGGTTGCTAAGGTGCTTGATAATGGTTGCTAGGGAGGGGTTAGGATGTGTTGAGGTGATTCAGGATTGGCTGTTTGCTGCCCCGAGTCAAACGAGCCCACCCTCATGTTTCTATGACTCTTATATCCTGAGATATCCCTTTGATCTGTTTCAATGGAAGTCTATGGAACTTGTTGCTAAGGAGCTCTAAATGGTTGCTAGGGCGTGGCTTGATAGCTTCACAATGATCCTGAGAGACTGATTGGTTGTCTGAGTAAAATGAGCCCGCCCCTTTGTCTCTACGACACTGTGATCCAGAGTTATGTTCAATATAAAAGCAGTTTCTATGGTGTAGGACGGCCCATTTCATGGGCCGTCCTACACCATAGTAAGTCAATGGGGCAACTTTGGGCAGCTCCTGCGCCCCAGGGGTGCAACTTTTACCCCACTGTGTGGTATATTCTTACAGAGCCTGTCAGCCTCTTCAAATGTGGTAAATTACATGTTTCTGCGACATCCTCGTTCCGAGCTACGACTCGTCAAAGTTTGACGCAATGTTAAGTCTATGGGATTTTTCGGCCGGTTTTTCGCCCCTGGGGCGAACATCGTACCCCCGATCGCTTATAAAAGTCATAGCACACCATTCCCGAACAGGCCGCACGTTTTGACACCTCATTCGTGGGTCTGTGACAAAAACTGCGGGAGGAGTAGCGCGTCAAAAAGTGGCCAGAAGAATAAGAATAAGAATAAGAATAAGAAGAATAAGAATAATAAGTATGTGAGATAACAATAGTGTTGCTTCGCCATAGGCAAGCACCACTAACTAGAATGTACATTTCCAGAAGAAAATGTGAAGTGGTGCTTGCAGTGGCAAAACTCGCCGCTCGGTTGCTAGCGTGCGGTAAGCTAATTTTTACCAAGATGCTAGCATGATTAGCATGTTGCTAGTATCATGCTAGCATGATTAGCATGTTGTTAGCATTATGCTAGAATTATTAGCATGTTGCTAGCATGATTAGCATGTTGCTAGCATGATGCTAGCATGATTAGCATGATGCTAGCATGATTAGCATGTTGCTAGCATGTTGCTAGCATGATGCTAGCATGATTAGCATGTTGCTAGCATCATGCTAGCATGATTAGCATGTTGTTAGCATCATGCTAGCATCATGCTAACATGGTTAGCATGTTGTTAGCATCATGCTACCAACATGCTAGCATGATTAGCATGTTGCTAGCATGATGCTAGCATGATTAGCATGTTGCTAGCATGGTTGCTAAGGTGTTACTAGGTGGTTGCTAGGGTATTATGGGTGGTTGCCAGGGCGTTGCTAGGCGGTTGCTAGGGTATTCTGGGTGGTTGCTATGGTGTTGCCAGGCGGTTGCTAGGGTGTTTTGGGTGGTTGCTAGGGTGTTTTAGGTGGTTGCTATGGTATTCTGGATGGTTGCTATGGTGTTACTAGGTGGTTGGTAGTGTTTACATTTGGTTACTATAGAGTTTTTATAATGTTCATGGCATGATTTAGCACTTAGCTAATCAATATTAGCATGTAGCTATTCACAGCTAGCATGTTTAGCATGTTGAAAGTCCTTTGTGCCAGCATGAGTCAAAAGACCCAACCCCATCTCTATACGATGTTCTGATGCAGAGATGTAGGTCTTGCAAAATGGTTGCTAGGGTACTCTGTTTGGTTGATAGGGAGTGGCTTGGCAGCTGCCAATGATGAAACTCCAAAGGCTGCTTGTCAGTATGAATGATATAAATCAACCCCCATCTCTCTACGATGTTCTGATAGAGAGATGTAGGTCTTGCAAAATGGTTGCTAGGGTACTCTGTTTGGTTGCTAGGGAGTGGCTTGGCAGCTGCCAATATTGAAACTCCAAAGGCTGCTTGTCAGTATGAATGATATAAACCAACTCCCATGCCTCTGTGACATTCAGAATGGACGATATTCCTCTTTGGATTTTGGTTGCTAAGGTGCTCGACAATGGTTGCTAGGGCGTGGCTAGGAAGTGTTGAGGTGATTCATGATTGGCTGTTTGCTGGCCGAGTCAAACGAGACCACCCTCATGTTTCTATGACAATTCAGTCCAGAGATATCCCTTCGATCTCTTTCAATGGAAGTCTATGGAACTTGTTGCTAAGGAGCTCTAAATGGTTGCTAGGGCGTGGCTAGATAGCTTCACAATGATCCTGAGAGACTGATTGGCCGTCTGAGTAAAATGAGCCCGCCCCTTTGTCTCTACGACACTGTGATCCAGAGTTATGTTCAATATAAAAGCGGTTTCTATGGTGTAGGACGGCCCATTTCATGGGCCGTCCTACACCATAGTAAGTCAATGGGGCAACTTTGGGCAGCTCCTGCCCCACAGGGGTGCAACTTTTACCCCATTGTGTGGTATATTCTTACAGAGCCTGTCAGCCTCTTCAAATGTGATAAATTACACGTTTCTGCGACATCCTCGTTCCGAGCTACGACTCGTCAAAGTTTGACGCAATGTTAAGTCTATGGGATTTTTCGGCCGGTTTTTCGCCCCTGGGGCGAACATCGTACCCCCGATCCCTTATAAAAGTCATAGCACACCATTCCCGAACAGGCCGCACGTTTTGACGCCTCATTCATGGGTCTGTGACAAAAACTGCGGGAGGAGTAGCGCGTCAAAAAGTGGCCAGAAGAATAATAAGAAGAACTAGAATGTACATTTCCAGAAGAAAATGTGAAGTGGTGCTTGCAGTGGCAAAACTCGCCGCTCGGTTACTAGGGTGCGGTTAGCTAGTTTTTACCAAGATGCTAGCATGATTAGCATGTTGCTAGTATCATGCTAGCATGATTAGCATGTTGTTAGCATTATGCTAGCATTATTAGCATGTTGCTAGCATGATTAGCATGTTGCTAGCATGATGCTAGCATGATTAGCATTTTGATGGCATGTTGCTAGCATGATGCTAGCATGATTAGCATGTTGCTAGCATCATGCTAGCATGATTAGCATGTTGTTAGCATCATGCTAGCATCATGCTAGCATGATTAGCATGTTGTTAGCATCATGCTACCAACATGCTAGCATGATTAGCATGTTGCTAGCATGATGCTAGCATGATTAGCATGTTGCTAGCATGTTGCTAGCATGGTTGCTATGGTGTTACTAGGTGGTTGCTAGGGTATTATGGGTGGTTGCTAGGGCGTTGCTAGGCGGTTGCTAGGGTGTTCTGGGTGGTTGCTATGGTGTTGCTATGCGGTTGCTAGGGTATTTCTTGGTGGTTGCTAGGCGGTTGCTAGGGTGTTCTGGGTGGTTGCTAGGGTGTTGCTAGGGGGTTGCTAGGGTGTTCTGGTTGGTTGCTAGGGTGTTGCTAGGCGGTTGCTAGGGTGTTCTGGGTGGTTGCTAGGGTGTTGTTAGGCGGTTGCTAGGCGGTTCTGGGTGGTTGCTATGTTGTTGCTATGCGGTTGCTAGGGTATTCTGGGTGGTTGCTAAGGTGTTTTGGGTGGTTGCTAGGCGGTTGCTAGGGTGTTCTGGGTGGTTGCTAGGGTGTTCTGAGTGGTTGCTAGGGTGTTGCTAGGTTGTTGCTAGGGTAATCTGGGTGGTTGCTAGGGTGTTGCTAGGTGGTTGCTAGGGTATTCTGGGTGGTTGCCAGGGTGTTGCTAGGCGGTTGCTAGGGTATTCTGGGTGGTTGCTATGGTGTTGCTAGGCGGTTGCTAGGGTGTTTTGGGTGGTTGCTAGGGTGTTTTAGGTGGTTGCTATGGTATTCTGGATGGTTGCTATGGTGTTACTAGGTGGTTGGTAGTGTTCACATTTGGTTACTATAGAGTTTTTATAATGTTCATGGCATGATTTAGCACTTAGCTAATCAATATTAACATGTAGCTATTCACAGCTAGCATGTTTAGCATGT